>JAUTDX010002880.1:0-33739 GCA_030844895.1 Ambrosia x helenae
TTTGCCAAGCAGGTACGTCTTCTTGTTTGTTGTTATATTAATGAGTCTAAGTTAGTAGTTTGAGTCGTTTTATTTTTGTGTGGTTCGGTATTATGCTCGGGTTTTGTTTGTTTCGTTTTGCGCAGTTGGATTGCACCGCCCGTACTCAATCTCCATTCGGGTGATTTCGGATCTGTTAACATTATATCGAAGCAACCCGAGAGTATACCATTGTGTCAGAGCCGATCGCGAATGAAATGCTATACGATCGAGCTGGATTGGACTAGAGTTTTGGAGCTTACACAACAAAAATTAATCAGCTAAGTCTTTTCCAATTTGCCTTGTTTTTTTTTTTTTTTCTATTTTATATTTTATTTTTGTTTTCGAAATTTATTTTTTGTTTTGAGTCGTTTTCTATTCCTACATTGAGGCAATGTAGAGTTTAAGTGTGGGGATGGGAAACTGTCGTTTAGTCTGTATATAGAGACATTTTGAGTGAAAAAAAAAAAATTTTTAGAGAAATTTGTCCCTGATTTTGAAGTTTGCATTTATAAAATATGGAAGATGATAGGTAAAGTTAGTGTACGGTTTTCAAATAGTATGTATAATAAGAGATTAAAATTGATTGAAAACGTGTCTGATTTTTGGGATATGTGGGTACGCTCGGCCGTGGAAAGGTTTCCTTTGGAAAGTAATAAATTAATTATGTTAGGCTATTTTGTGGGTTCTCATCTAGGAGAAACGGGGAAACCAAAACCGCCAAAAATAGTATAAGAAGCACCGTTATAAGTAGAAAAACCGTTAGAATTTCTATCACTTAAAAAAAAATTAAAAATCAAAGCAAAAATGCTGAAGCTTATGGTGCCTGGTCACTGGGATAGCGACTTGGATTGGCCACACCCTCTAAGTTAAGTATCTTGAGATGAAAAAAAAAAATGCTGAAGCTTAAGGTGCCTGGCCACTGGGATAGCGACTTGGATTGGTCACACCCTCTGAGTTAAGTATGCCGAAAAAAAAAAGAAAAAAAAAAGTGATTTTAAATTCTCTTGGTTTTCTACATAAGACGGTTGGGAAATGGTCACTTGGCCGTTCCTTTAGCTTCATAAAGCTTGAGGCGGGATTAGGAGGAACGGTGGCTTCCTTAGAGTGAGACCCTAGATAGACTAATCAACATGAACTTAACTTAAATAAAAGGGGGCTTGGAAACCGTATGGGTTTAAGAGGATAGTATACCTGCAATCGCAATCAACACGTTAGCAGATTATTAATTAAGTAACCTATGTTTTGAAACCGGATGTAAGCCTGACTGTGATTCCATAGCATAATTCTTTTTCAGGGACGAAAAAGAGATAAGTGTGGGGATATTTGATGTATTGTAAAATACATCTATTTCCTGTGTAAAGTTGTGTATAGTTTTGTTTTCTCGTTTAAATAGTGTTTTCATTAGTTTTAGGCTTGTACTGGTCTATTTTTATTCGTATAGGTTTTTATAGATTTTATTAGTTTTGTGTCGTTTTTAGTACTTATTTGTTTATCTTATATTTTGTAGGTGTTCATGGACGTTGGAGCTTAAACGAGTAACGGTTGATCAAGTCAAGAACACCCGAGTCCAGAGCATAAAGTTATAATAATAATAATAAACTAACCATAATTATAATATGTATAATATTAAAGAAGAATTAAAAAAACAAATAAAGTTTTGTGACCTTGGGTCACTTCCAACGGCCCAAAGGCCAAATCCATTTGGAAGAGGGATCGCACCAGGGAGTATTAATATATTTCGTGGAGGCGAATTTTTCTTGGAGGGGATTGATTATTATAATTCGAAGGAGCAGCGGCACACAATTATTATTCGAAGGAGAAAGACGAGGAGCTGCAAACGGATTATTTTCGTGGAGGGCAGCGACAGAGAGAACAGCAGCATATTTTAGAGTGGTGGTCAAGGCTTCAAGCATAGGTGCGAGCACGGGTCGGTTCTAATCAATTCTTTTATTTATATATTTAAACCCGTTGTGAACACCATGAATTTGTCTTGTTATTATTGTTTTGATTTATCATGACTTTTAGAGGCTAAACCTTTTTTTGACTACCTAGGCGATGATGAATACGTTTGTTTGATTTATTTTCTTTTGGTTTTGGAACTTTTGGTTGTGGGCGAATTTTAAAGTAAAGACTTTTTATTTTCTGGTTTGATGTATATGCATATTTAGTTTTGTTTAATTAACTTTTATAAACTCCACTTGCGTTTTTGTGAATGTCTTTCATGTATGAATGCGGGTTAGGTTGCGGACTGGGTGTTAGCAGCTAGTTTATGGTTAATTTCTGCAGGTTATCCATAGGAGTTGTAATTGTTAGTTAGATAATTCTAAGTGTTCTACCAATTCTCAATAGCTGTAAGGTGCGAGATTGTTGGTCTGTCTAGGGTTTAAATTGCTAGATCTAGAGGCTTTGTGAGAAGATCTTCCTAGTTTCCCTAGCATTCCTTGTAGGCCAAGTCTTATCAGAAATATTGTAGTTACCCCTTGCACTTTTGGGTGTATTGTGACTTTCGCGCTGTGAGGTAGACTGTCTAGCGGGTACTTTAAGATTCGAGTAGGTAAGCCTGTGAGGGTAACCTCTCAACCGGTGGTTTAACAGCTTTTAGGAATTCTGCGGGTTATATCTTGAGAAGGGTTAGGGTTCCCGTAGTTGACTTTAAGTTTAGTATTTTAAGATCCCGGTTCCACATCAGTTCCATAGTCATTAGAAACTTATCATTCATGTGTAGGATTCTAGCCTAGGTAGTGCCTTCCCATCACCTGATTCTAGTTACGGTTCCCAGTTCTTGTTTTAAGTTATTTCGGTTTTACTTTTTATTTGCAAGTAGATTTGTTAGAAAACCCCCTTAAGCAACAAAACATTATTAAGTTAGTATTTAGGATAAGTAATCGAGTCTAGTTTACGTTTTCTAGTAGAGTCTCGTGGGTTCGATACTCGGACTTACTTTAGCTATACTACACTGACCGGTACACTTGCCGGTTGTGTGGTTTAGGTTTAGAGAGTCTTAGGTTATAAATTTAAAACTTAGAGTGTCTAGTTTAGGTTAATTTAGTTAGTTTTTACTAAACCACTTTGAGCACATCAGTAAAATAAGTGAGAAGGGTGATAAATATATAAAAGGCATAATGAATCATAAAATATAACACAATATTAATGAAAAAAGACACAATAAATCACACACACACACAAAAAATATACACAATGACATAAAAAAGATACTATGTCAAATAAAAAGACACGATGATCTTACAAAAACTAAAATCTAAGATTGTATGTGATTCCATTAATGTTAGAATGAGTTCAATCAGAGTCCTCTTTAACCATTCATACAACTTATTTTTAGGAGAGTATGTATTTAAACCTTTCTCACTAAGTTCTGTTTTAATATATTTTAAGACAAAAAAGCGACAAAATTCTATGTAAATCTTAGTTTAATAATCTTGTCTTTTTTACTTAAGAGTGTATGTAGTGGGGCTTTATATGGGCGTTATATTGAAAAATAAAGCCCTCCACATCGTTACGGGGGGCTTTATATTGAAAAAAAAATCACTCCAAGCGTTATATATATAACGCCACAACCCAAAGTGCCCAACCAATCAATTGTTGCCACGTGTACAATTTGTGTTTTATTAGCTTTTTTTTATAAATAGCGCCCCTTTTTTTTCTTCCCCCACTACACTCATTTTTCACTTTATTTCTCAATGCTGACTCGGCTACCACGTGGAACAATCAGAAACAGTGGCTTTATAAATAAAGCCCCCCACTATACATGGTCTAATATATTTTTACAAAATAGTGTGTCGGTGATTTTTGTAAATGAATTTTTAACATTGTATAAGGAAATTAAACCATAATCTTGCTTAAATAAAAAGGTCAATGCTCGTACGTTAAGGTTTGTTTTAACATTTTTTTTTCTTTTTTACGATATCTATTTAAAAAAAGAGAGTATAAAAAAAAGTCTAAAAAGGTGGTACAAAAAGAGATTTGTCGGTAACATATTCAGAAATATAGGGGTAATAGTGTAATTTACCAGCTATTAACACAACTGGTTTGGTTTAAGTATGAAGCAATATTATTCAAACTAGCCGTTACAAACGCTCCATATTGTCTTCCTCTTCTTCTCTCTCATCAATCATCAACAACAACTAAACTCATCATCTCCTTAAACCCACAACACAATTTTCTTTCCTATTTTATTTTCTTCATAATCTTTCTCTCTCTCTCTCTCTCTCTGTGTTGTTGTAAACATGTTCACTGAAGGCTTAGATGAAAGTGCACTCAACTGGGTCAACCAGGTACTTAAACTCTCCATTATTATATTTTGTTGATATATATGTTTTCTTTAGATTCTTAAGCATATACCCATTTGTTTTTCTTCAAGTATTTGTACATTAGCATCAGTTTTATGGATTTTTCTTCTGTTTTTAAGGAAAAAGATTGAATGTTGATTGCTATGTAATGTAGTAGAATTCAAATAAAGAAAGAATGTCTGTTATTATTATTTTTTATTTTTATTATTTGTTTTTAAGGATAAAAGATTGAATACCCACAAATTTTTAAGGAAAAAGAATGTCTGTTACTATTATTTTTTATTATTTTCTTGATGTTTTGTTGTTTAATGAACTAATCTTGAATGTCATGTTGATTAAAAGTAATATTATTATTTTTTACTATTTGATTTTTGGTTTTTAGATTCTTGATTAGGCCGTCCGTTGTGGACGCGCGAGCGAACGGGCGCGAGCCACCGACGTGACTATCAAGTAATCCGGTCACTTGACCCGTTTTGGCTGGGGGTGGGCAACGGCGCGACAAAGCTCACTTTTTCCCGTTAACCCACGCGACCACCGTCGCTTGTGCTCGCAGCGGGACTGTTCGCGTGGGGCTGCTGTGGCTAGAGTGAGCACGGGCGCTTAAACCTCGTTGGCGTAGTGCTGCTCGCGCGTCCACAACGGACAGTCTTATATGCCCAAATAAGTTTGCAATAGTTTTTAGAGGTTATTGATAGTATGCATATATCTTTAATGTGTTTTAGTAAAAGAACAAAAAAAACTGAGTGTTTAATTGTTTACTAAACATAATTTGTTTTTCTTGATAACTTTTTTGTTAAAAATACATTTAGTTATTAATAATTATGTCCCAAACAAGTTACATGAGTAATTGATGAGTACAGTCAATTCTTAATTTTGTTTAATAAGAGAACTGAATCCTGAATGTTATGTTAGCAGGGATCAGAGAAAGAACAGATTCGGGTTCGTTCGCCTTTAAGAGAGACTGTAGTTGATCATGAATACATGATACCAAAATCCCCTCTTTCATTCAATGCCACAACTTATAAATCCTCTAATATATTACCACCCCTTAAGTTCCATTCCAGCCTGCTTGGATCTCATAATCTTGAAACAAACAGTTTTAATGACTACGAAGACGACGAAGATGATGATGATGATGATGATGTTTATGGTGATAATGATGAGAGTGTGGGCTCTGCTTCTGATGACATGGACTGCACTTTCTCTGAGGGAGAAGAGTTCAATGAAGAAATCCTTAATGTTAATATTGTTAAATCACCAAAACAAGCTGGACCAAACAGGTCTACTTTGAATAGAGGGATGATAAAAGATGATCTTTCTGTTGAAGTTCCTCGAAAAACTAGAACTTTTATTGAAACCGGATGGCATGGTGGGGCGAGTACACATCTTAGCAACTATGTAAGTGCAAGCTTCTTGATGTCATATGTTTTGTAGGCGTATAAAAGTTGATGTTTGATGACGTTCGTTGTCATTCGTGAAAAATGTAGGGGACACCTGTAGCTGATTTGGGAACTCCAAGTGCACCGCCTATTTTTGAAGGAGCAGGACACATTGATGAAGTTGATTGTGAATCAAGTAAAGAATCTTCAGGGTATATAGGATTTGAGCAATCACAAAAAGAGATCAATGTGGTAGAAAACGTCGTTAATGATGATAAACTTGCTCGTGATGTAAAACTGGAGCCTTCTGTTAGTGAAAGGTTAGATATTTGAACATGTGCTTGTTTATGTTCGTCGTTTAGTACTTTTTGCATAATATGTTGAGATGATAATCATTTTATGCAGGGAAAATGAAGCAGTAAAGTCGATGCCATGTGGCGAAACGAATTTACAAGATCTTGCACCTTATTGTAACAGGTACTGCATCAATTGAAGTTAGGCTGTTATACTTTTGTAGCATAGTTTAATTTCACTTACACAGAATGTTGACTTTTTTGCAGTAGTCAAAATCCATGGCAAACCTTAATTACATATGATGCATGCTTTCGGCTATGCCTAAATGCATGGGCACGAGGCTGCACAGAAGCACCTGTGTTCCTAAATGATGAATGTCGAGTTTTGCGCAATGCCTTTGGGTATGTTACTAACTTCTCTTACTGTCTTTTGTTGTTCTTGTTGTTATATCGATTGCCTTTTAGAACGGCCGTGTTTCTGCTTTTCTTTAGGTTACACAAATTCTTGTTGCAACCTCGAGGTTGTAAACCGCTTGCAAGTAGTGGTACTGAGAATACAGATAAAGCATGTCCCTTGAAAGTAAAGAAAGTAATTGGAAAGATTAAGGTTGAAGGTATGGTCTTCAACTCTTTTAATAAAATAAATAGTCTTTTTAACTTTAATAATTCAAAAAAAAATATGTTCTTTATTAACTCATACGCGACGTGCATTCGTGCATAATTTTGCAGTGAGAAAAGTAAGAATCATCCCACAAAGAAAACTCAAGGACACATACTCTCAGCAAAGTGCTATCTATGTGCAAGCAGGAGTTGAGTACATTCGACACGTATCATCAGTCGTAAAAAGCAAAATTAACAAATTAGGAATCTCTTCATTCTCACTTCCTTGTGAAGGTTTGTTCTTTACTTGTAATAATAATCCGATCAGAAAAAAGAATGTTCAAATGATATTTAGAAAACGGTGTCCTATTGCAGAACCAGTGACATGCTTATTGCAACTTAAAAGCTCACAAGAACATACAGAAACGGAATCCACCTTAGACATTTGTTTGAGGCCTGGAACTGGTGATTCGCATGACTTGTAAGTACCCGTAAAAAAATAAAAATAAATAAGAAACTTGCAAATTCGCGTGTCACGTGTTAAAAAATAGTTATATACTAACTTTATGATCTTGTATGTGACATTAGTTTCCCAGAGAATCAAGCGGACGCCCTTTTGCTAGAAGTGCAAAGTGAGAAGAGAATTATCCAGGGTCGTGCAGTTATTCCAGTTTCATCGTTACATGATAATCTTGTAAGTTTAAAGTACATTTGTTTGTTGGTATACGATAGAGTCGAGTGTAATTTATAAATGAAATAATTACCAATGTGATTTGTGGTATGCAGAATGATAGAATCAAATGGTGGCCGATATATCATGAAGACAACGAATGCATAGGAAAGGTTCAGCTCTCCATCACAAGTACAGTTACATCTGACGAAACTACTCACCTCAAGGTTTGAAAGTCATATAACCTTTTTCAAAGGTTTGCTCTAAATTGTTTCGCATTGTTAATTTTTTTCATAAATTCGACAGTGTGGGCCGTTGTGGAAACGCTTGCGTATGATTTACTATTGGAGTCTGCCATGCGTGCACAATCTTTCCATGCGCGTAATTTATGTGTCGTTGAACCTTGGAAATGGTTGTTATCTGAGTTTTCTGATTATTATGGAGTTTCAGAATCATACACTAAACTCAGGTATTTAGAGTTCTACATTTGCCTTACTTTACCAATTACAACCTTTTATGTCTACATTTTTCTTAATTATATCTCATCACCTTACAACCATTTTAGGCATCTTTCACATGTTATGAACGTCGCTACACCTATAAAAGATTGCTTAGAGCTCATTTACGAACTACTTGTACCCGTTATCAAGGCTAGAACGGAAAGAAGACTAACGAGACAAGAGGTACAAACCTTAAAGTTTCATTGTTTCAAGCTTGATTCGTGATTTCCTTTATGAATTTTAAACCAATATACATTTTATTGTCATTGCGCAGAAAAGCTTGTTATTAGACTGCGAAACACAAATTGAGAGTCTACTCGCACTTGCTTTTCAAAACTACAAGTCGTTAGATGAAAGTTCTTCTACAGGATTATCAGACAAATTGAGTCCGCTTCCGGAATCTGCTGCTCCAGCATTAGTTCCAGCTGTTCAGTTGTATACTCTTATTCATGATATACTTTCGCCAGATGGACAAGCTTTATTGACTAATTATTTACAGGTAAAATATTCTGTAATTTTCATGTTAATATGGTAATAACTGAACGTTCCATTCGTTTAAAAGTTGTGTAAAATTACAGGCAGCGGCAAGAAAGAGGTGTAGGAAGCACATGGTAGACACTGATGAGTTTGTGGCAAGCAATACTGATGGTTTTCTTATGGATTCTATTGCAATTACTACGGCTTATCTGAAAATGAAGAATTTGTGTATAAACCTGAGCGATGAAATAAAAACGATATCAAGATACATAACCAACACATACTACCAAGGTATGTACCATAATATGTATATACATTTTTTTTTATGTTTTGTAGTAGAGTTGGAAATTTTGGCCCATTGGCTTTGGGTTGATTTTGAGCTTGCTTTATCTCAAACGGGTCAAATATGAAAAATAACTAGAAGGGGAAAGGGTTTGACTTCTTACATTGGTAGAGGAATCCTTCTATCGAAACTTCAGAAAAGATGAAGGAAGTCTATTTTTAAGCATACGACGTAAATCATTTCATTCAAAGATTTAAATTATTGTTGTAGTTATTATATTAATTTCCATTATTAATAATTTATAGAAAAAAATAATAATAATAATACGACGAAAGATGTTAGCATTTTCAATTCAAACCCGTATCAATCTGTACCAATTTTATGGAGTTTTAAATTTTGGACATCTTTGGCTCTTTTTCAGCTCCATTGATCTCTCAAGCATCACAGCAGCAGTTTACAGCAGCGAATTATGCAAACGGCTTAAAGGATTTCTTGCCGCCTGGCCTCCTTCAAGTCCTCAGCCTCATGTCAATGAACTTCTTATCGCAACTGCAGACTTTGAAAGAAATCTTGAGTCATGGAACATTAGGTCTGTTTATTAGATCCCATTTACTTATGTTGATATAATAATCGGGTATATGAACTCCCGAGTTTAACAAAAGTTGACATTTTTATGTTTCAGTGTGCCACAAGGTGGTGTAGATTCAAGAAGCTTATACCATAATTACATTATGGTTTGGGTCCAAGATATGCAACTTTGCTTACTTGACCTATGCAAGGCTGAAAAGGTACCATGGGCTGGTGTAATTACAAATTATTCGACTTCACCTTTTGCTGAAGAATTATACGACAAAATTAAAGAAATGTTGAGTGAATATGAAGTGGTGATCAATCGATGGCCACAGTACACGTTGATATTGGAGAATGTAAGTTATAATGTTTAATTCCAAACACAAGTTATATATATGTTTACATGTTTTGGTTCTAAATGTTTTCATTTTACACATGAAAGGCGGTTGCAAATGTGGAAAGAGCAATCATGAAAGCGCTTGAAAGACAATATGCAGATATTTTGACGCCTTTGAAAGATAGCATTCCCAAAAGGCTTGGAATACAAGTTCAGAAATTAACAAGAAGACAATCAAATGCCCTGTATTCTATTCCTAATCAGGTGAGTGGTATACTTTCAAAAGTTTTAAAAAATTTAATTAAATAAATAAGATTATTTATCTTTATTGGTTTTTCATGGCAGCTTGGAACTTTTTTAAACACCATCAAGAGGATTCTTGATGTACTACACTGTAGAATTGAAGACAAACTGAAGTCATGGGCATCGTATCTTCCGGTCAACGGGGATAAAAAGTCAACTTATGGAGAGCAAATGAATGCAGTTACTGTCTTGTTTAGAACAAAATACAAAAACTACATGCAGGCTGTGGTGGTGAAGCTCATTAGCAATGTAAGTAATACTATGCTACCAATGATGTTGTAGCCTAGTGGACTAGTGGTTGCAATGGAGGTGGGAAGGTTTACCCACTTTGTGGGGTTCCTGCCCTGGGAGGTCACAGGTTCGAATCCCACTCAGAGTAGGGTTATTCTGAAATGAGGGGCTGGACCTTGGGGGGGGGGGGGGGGGGGGGACCGAATCTGAAAGGGTGCGGGGCTTCGTTATGGGTGTGTACCGTTGGCCATTAAAAAAAAAAGTAATACTATGCCAATAAGAAACGTTTTTTTTTTAAAGATAATGTCTAATCAATCAATATTTACAGACGCAAGCAAGTCGAAGCACACGACTTCAAAGAATTCTTGAGGAAACAAGGGAAGCAGATGGAGAAAATGAAATCCGTGACAGGATGCAAATTTTGTGTTCACAGCTTGTGGAATCAATATCCAACTTACATGAGGTTTTTACAAACCAAATATTCATCGCTAGTTGCCGCGGTTTATGGGACAAAATGGGACAGGTAATTAAATCTGATCCATAATTTCTTTTAAACTTTGAGGGTCGAAAGAATGTGTTGTGACGCATTTGGATGCATGTTTTGTAGATTGTGCTGAAGTTTTTGGAGGGTAGGAAGGAAAACCGCGTATGGTACAACGGTTCTTATTATGCTCTTGGAGTAAGTTGTGTAAACTTTGAAGATCTGTTGTTTTGTGGATGAAATGTTTTATTTTCTAGGAATATAACATGAATTTATTGTTTGATTTGTTGTAGATTTTGGATGATACTTTTGCTTCCCAAATGCAAAGATTGCAAGGCAATGCATTACAAGAGAAAGACCTAGAACCGCCTCGCTCAATAGTTGAAGCTCGGTCTATTCTTTGCAGGGATACTAACACTGCAGCAGACACTTCCACCTACTTCTATTGAGGATATACAAATCTAAAATTTCATATATTTTTTTTACATATGTTGTATGCCAATTCTTTTGTAAAGTAATCATCTTAATTCATATTAATAATAATAATAATAATCACATTTTTTGTTATTTATTTGTCTACTAATTTTTGTCAACTTCTCTTCTAAGACAATAAATGGAGGTAGAAATACCAGAATAATACTTAATATTGAAAATGGATATAATCTATGCAGTTAAAACCACACCATCATGGAACTCAAATATTAACATTACAGTCGACTTGATCCCAAATTCAAGATTTCGCTTTCTACCAGAATTTGCATATCTTTATGTGTTCCATGAAGGGGTTTTATCTTCTTCCTGCAGCTGCGGCTTTTAAGGTTTATCTTCTGCAAAAACCAGAAGAAGATATGCAACATAAACGGTTTGGTCAAGAGTCAAACAGCAATTAAGAATAAAGTGAGATAACTTACGTATGGATTCAGGATCTATATGTACAAAGAAACTTGCACCGACTATTAAGTAACAAAATACGAGCATTAATCCCTTGAAGTAATTAGCCGTTCCATCCTGCAAACAATAGAGCAGAGTTAGGTGCAAATTTGAGAAATTGGCATAGAATATAAAATGAAAGATTTTCTCCAAAGGGGTAAACCTGCAACATGAAAGCCACTACCAGAACCGTTATAAAAAGAGTTGCAGTCTCGAATAGTTGAAAATTTAGGTCCAGTGGACGTCCAATGATCCACCCAACCACCACACAAAACGGTATCTACAGAGAAATACATAACAAAATCAGCAAGCCCATAAATTATATTAGGTAACAAATGCTACAAACATGGATGGATATTAATGTATAACAGTATACCGCGAACATAGATATTTGTGTTGATGAGCCAATCGCGACTCCTAAAGATATATCCTGCACATATGGTGGTATTACAGTAACCATTTAAAAAAAAACCGAATACTGATTTCTATGATAGATAATAAAAGTAAGTGCTTACAAGCTTGTCTTTAATTGCAAATATGATGGCACTAGCGTGTTCCGCTGCATTTCCAACAATAGGAAGCAGAATAACACTAATAAAAGCTATCGGAATATTCATTGCAACAGAAGCGCCCTGGAAGATAGCGTAACGTCTCTTAACAATAAATAATGATTCTAGAAATAGTTTCAAATAGGATCAAAACAATTTGGATACCTCAATTGTGTTGACTAGATATTCAGAAAGAACCGAAATGACGAGTGTCAAGATGCTGAGCCAGATAATGGATTCATATTTAGAAATATCTGGAGATTCTTCATCGTCTGAACCCTCATCGTCCGGATTAGTTTCCTGATATTTTTAACTACAATATTAGAAAATTATTATATTCTTAATTAAGAAAAAAAATGCATATTGAAGGTGTAAATACTCTATGGCCAAACAGAATGATCACCAACCTCGTTGATTGGGGTATACGAGTTCCTTTGACTAGTCAACTGAAAAAAGATATATCCACCATATGCTAGAAGCATTATACAACTGCTAAATCTTGAAAGTGCCAATTCGGATCTCCCAAAATGCAATTCGGTGTGTGTAAAGTGGAGAACGGCTGGGAATAGCAGACCCATAACTGCCATTAACAGTAATCCGGAGCTCATTACAGCGTTTGACTGCCAACAAGTTGACATAAATTTAAATTTGAATTGTTGATTGATAACACGGAAACTATCAACGAGTTATAAAAAAGTAAACCGACCTTGTTAAACACTTGTTGTTTATTAGGATGGACAATTCCTCCACAGAAAAACGCACATCCGAGAACAAGCAACATGTTTGACAATATTGACCCTAGTAACGATTGCTGTACAACACGTAGCATGCCATGTTTCATTGCATACATTGATATTATCAGCTCTGTTGCATTGCCAAAAGTAGCATTGAGAAGACCTCCAACTGTAATTACAGTTTATAAAATCCAAGTAAATATCATAGCATAACTCACATAACCAATAATCACAACTTACAAAAATCAAAACTATAGAATCAGTTGGTAACAAACCTGTAGGTCCAGTGTAGAAAGCCAGCTGCCTGCATAAAAACAAGTCAAAACATCTTAGATGACTACTTACTGCACTAACTAATATCAGTCAAATGTGGTCATAACACAATATCACACGAAGAACAGGTCTAAATAAGATCATTAACAAGCACCCCTGATACAACCTACGCAGTTCATGCGATCTAAAATCAAATATCGGTCAAGGGTCAATATTTGAGATATAGGCTATCGTTGTGGGATATCGGTAATTTTAATATCATGCAGAATTTATATAACGTAAAACATATATAGTATTAATAGTAATATCAAAAGTCAAAACTCAGAAGTGCCAATATTTGATACATGATCTAATCGTAAGCCATGAAATCTAATCGGTCAATGTCGGCCAAATATAGGAACCGATATTCTGGAAATCTCAAATCTGGAATGATATTTGACACTGATATTTTTGTGGATAGCCGATAACCGGTATCCCACTGCTATTCCATTGATATCCCACCGATATTAACTGCTTAGAATACAGCTATAGATAAAAGTATAGAAAGATATGAAGAAAATTACTCGGTAGCCCAACCCAAACGTTCTGCCAACGGTATGATGCCCAATAAGCTCAAGAAAAAGACCCAACCCTGATACAAAACAGAATCCAGTAAAAAATACGCATCAAAAGGCGATCGAAATTGCTATTCCCGTATTAAAAATGGATAACAACAATAACAATGACAATAACTCACATGATGACCAGTCAAGAAATCAACCAATATAGCTAATGGGCCAAAAGGTATAAGCAAATTAATCTTATCAGACAAAAAAGCAATCCTTATGCTGGTCATCACTGTACTCCATATAGACTTCTTCCCCCAATATTCCAACACTGCTTTAACAGGAAACACAGTTCTTTTCATCGATACCGAACCGGATTGACCCTCATCGTGCGGCTCCATAATCGGCTTCCCCTCTAAGGATCCCATCTGTAAGAACTCTTCTGTTAGAAAATCCTACACATTTCTAAATGTACACAGAGGAAACAAACAAACATGGTCAAAACATGACAAGACAAGACAAGACAACTCACTTCATCATGGGAATTGAATCCTACCATCTGTAGATGATTAATGGTGCCCATTTATTTATCAACTAAAGATTTTATTAACCAGCCAAAAAGCACCCAACTTTATTGCATCTTTAATCTAACCACTCCTTGAATTCCAACCAGAACCACTTAACAGCTAACACCCACAAAAAATCTCAACAAAAAAAACCCAAAAATTCATTAACTTATTGAACTAGGCAAATCATCGAACACCTGGTATGCAAGACTGCAAGCAGTTGTTTCAAGGAAAACAGCCAATTATTTCCACATGGGTTACTTAAGAATCACGTTAGTATTCAAAGGGGAAATTTCCAGGAACTTACGAGTTGATAATTGAAGTCAATAATAATGGCTGTGTACACATTAAATGTGAAGAAAATTAAAGATTAATTTTTTATGGGATGTTAGGTGTCTAAAGATCAAGGGAGAAAATGGGTGGTGTTGTTTGCACGTTATTGTTGATGGGTTGGTTTCTTAAATTAAAAGATAAAACATTTGATTAAGTGTCAAGAGCGTGTGGAGAGCAATGTCAAAGACTGAATCAATGAAAGTTGCATATGTAGACTTGTTTTGTTAATTTTCCACTATTCAGGGTAGTGGTGAGCCTGGCATTATTAGTTCGATGATTACGATAAGATATTATTAGGGGCGACGGGGCGCAACCGGTGAATGGCACTTGTACCTCATTACCCGCACGTGTTTACCGTCGCCGTATTTACGGGTAGTGAGACTCTGGTAGTCAGTCCCGTGGAGAATTTTCGTGGTCTATCTCATGGGTGCAAAGGAGAGAAGGAAACTAGGTTCTCCATGGATGCTTCACTATTGGTGCTGCCGACAGGGAGGGTTCACGAGTGGTGGTCCAGTTGGTTCATTACAGGTGCTCCACGGATGCTTCATGGTAAGCACCCCGTCCTCCCTTATTTGGTTAGTTTGGTGCAGACAGATGGCGTCTTTGATCCGCACAACATAATAGTCGTTAGCCTCGTCACCAGGAGAACTGGAGAAGAAGGTTATCATGTGTGTCTCGACTCTGATTTTAGAAAGTACTTTATGGTTGAGAGAGAGATAAAAAGTGTGTTATATTTTAAGAGTAAATGTGTCGTAATAAATGAGAGTGCCCAGGTGTAGTACGAGGGTGAGGGTGTCTTATACCAGATTGTAGGTTAGAGATAATCGATGCATTGTACTGAGTGCCACGTCTATCGTAAAAGACGCTACGGGATCCTCATGATTAATGTGTCATATGTACAATCACAATGTAATTAATGTCTCTTTAATTACATTAAAGGCGTTCTTTTATTGGAAAATTGAGTGCTTAGGATATAGATTATGCATTGATCCTGTCGTGGTGGAGCTTGAAAGTTATTTGTGGGGGGGGGGGGGGGGGGGGGTCAAGGGACCCTAACAACGTGAGGGGCCTGATTCAATACATATAAAATTTATGAACGATGTGTTGTTCCTACTATGATAGTTTGGATATCATGGTCCGGATGTGCTAACCTCAATGGTCCGGATGAGTGTAGGAGTTACCTCTTCATCTAGTTAACCATTTTGAACAAAATAAAATTCTTGTTTGAATAAAGAATAAAATACAAGCAATATTGAATCATTACGGAAATACTCTTTTGTATTGCACATCCTCTCAATGATCTAAAGAACCAAGGTGAAGATTCATACTCAAAAATATAACGCCGGCTTTTGGCTAAGATCAACGTTTACATGTTCTTATCAGTTTGTATTTGATATCTAGGGCACCAATCATGTCGGGTTGAGAGATTGAATTGTTCAGCACTAACCTGCATATATTCAAAATCAAGTAACCCACGCACGAGCCGTTTAACACATTTATCTAAATGTCAAGGGGGTTTGGCATGTAGTAACCAAATTGCAAAATGAGTTTTTTCAAGTTTGTGAGTTGTGGAATGGGTTAGTTGGTCGGCCTTTTTACATCAACATGTTGGTTTGTCGACCAAAATATTTAAACAGGTTAAACAGATCAATCCGAACACAACCCGACTAATTAAACAAGTCAACCCAAACGTGACTCATGTATTAAATATGTTACACATGAGTCAATCCAGATCTGCGCTCAAGCTTCTAATATATATTTACGGACTAAGCTCGACATTGATGATTGAACACAGAGCTCGAGCTTAGATGAGCTCTGGCGCGACTCAGCTCATTGCCTCGTTTACACCCTAACTACCACTTGTGCATCACTCCAACTAGTGGTTCAAATATGAATTAATGAAGAAAAGACATATAATTAATTCATAATATCAAGCAAACTTGAATTTTAATAATCCAAACGTTGCCTCATTGGTTGACAATAATTTGTTCTTTAAAAAATGATCACAACAGTCCCAACTTTTAAAGTATTTTCATCCCATGAGTTTTTGTTAATTGAGAACTAACCCAATAGTACTTTGAAGGTTGTTTTGTCGATTCAAAGTAGTAATGTTGAGTCATTCGTCTTTGTCTAAGGTTGAAGCTGAACTAAGATCCCAAAGCTGGATCACCCTTCTATAGTCAACTAGGGATGAGCATCCGGTCCCGAATACCGATCCCGAACCGAAAAAATGCCGATCCCGTACCGAACCGAGAGTGTTCGGTTTCGGTATTATCGGTATCGGTACGGGATCGGTATCGGTTCGGTATTTTAAGGTAAAATACCGATACCACACCGATACCGTACCGATACCGTACCGATACCGAACCGATACCGATACCGTACCGGTATAATCGGTATCGTATCGGTATTGGTTTTTTAGAATTTTCGGTATCGGTATTGTCGGGATCGGTATCGGTTCGGTACCGATACCGTCCCGAGCTCATCCCTATAGTCAACCGAGTAGGCTACATTATGTGCCCACATATGACAGCGTGCGCAAGGACAACTCACTACCCCCGCATGAATGACAACGACATGTAGCCAATCAGAGCCTGCGTATTAGTATACTAGGTGTCTACCCTACTAATGGTCATGGCAGAGGGGACATGAAGTACACATGACAGGGTCGGCTAACCAATCACGCACTAGGATTCCATGAATCCTTAAACTCCACTAACGGTCGTGGCAGAGCCAACATCGAAGACATTTGACAACGACGTTTGGCCAATCAGAGGCCACGGACGTGTTCCCACTCTGTAGACGCCAACATGCAAGAGCAGAGGGGACAAAGAGGATAATCCTCGATGGCGACAGCCGGCTCACACCTACTCCAGCTATAAATACACCTTCATCTCTAGGGTAAATGGCATGCAATCTCTCGCTCTATACTTGCATTGCTTCAATATCTTTATTCATCCAAACATATACGTATTCTCACGCCGAAAGATGATTACAAGAAGAACCCCTCATCTCCTATCCTTGTAACAAGACTCACGGTGTTTCTCAGTTTCGCAGGATCTCTCAAGTGATCAGGATCTCCCACCTCCTGTTATATACATGTCTCTACCTAATGGTTGACTAGTGTTTCTTCAATATGTATATATATATACACAGGGACATACACTCTCTTTCCGTTACAATGTTTTAGATTGTAATCAATGTAAATCAGTTAAGCTTGAACCTTCTTTTTGACCATTAAGGACATTCATTGAGATGTATAATGTATGTATGCCAATATGTAGATTTGGTCACTTAACACCATGTTACACTTGTAGACACAGAACCAAGATCAAACAGACAAAAAAACTTACACCATTTGTTATAACATCCAAATGTCATGATGTTTTTTGCACATTTAGCACTTATTTGACTACTTTATCCTTCAAAAAATGTTAAAATACTGAGTACATTAACCAAATAAATAAATTTCAATAATGACAATAAATTATTTTACTGAAATATTTTCCCAACCCTCTAATCATATGGTCTTAACTACAATTGGACTCCTAACATTATGCTTTCCATCTGACCATTTTAACTGTCCAAAAACATACTCTCCAACTGCCCTCCTGCTCATTTTGGACTTCAAAATAACCTTAAACATTTTCTCTTCACCAATCTTTTTAAACTTCAAGCTCTTTGGCTGAACCTGGACCGATACACCAGCTGGTTTAAAGACTTGCGACGTGTAGGTGGCTGGTGAACCCACATTCTTAACGGTTCGTGTCACTGTGACTGACCCGTTAAGGTTGGGAACTGTAATGGATGGATAGTTGAAGTCTAGAAGACTAATGTTTTTAGATGGACATGTATAAGGTGT
The DNA here is from genome assembly GCA_030844895.1 of Ambrosia x helenae. Taxonomy (NCBI): domain Eukaryota; kingdom Viridiplantae; phylum Streptophyta; class Magnoliopsida; order Asterales; family Asteraceae; genus Ambrosia; species Ambrosia x helenae. The sequence continues at coordinate 18,244 of JAUTDX010002880.1, forward strand.
TTCTGAAAACTTCTCTATTTGAGATTTTGTGTAGCCGAGTGCACATAGCAAGTTAAGGTGATCGGTTGTGGCCAGGTCATAAACCAGACCAGGGTCCATGGCTCGGTTTGGCTGTATATGTCCTGCACCGTAGCTAAACGGTGTTGCTTTGATGTGGGATGCATTTGTCATTGGTTTTGCCTCATTGTCCCGTGTTCTTGCTGCATCGTTAAACATCAATATCAATATATAAAATATAACAATTTGTTTTAGTTAATCATAGTACGGTAATTAGTAAATGTAATCTCACCGGTTGTCATGATGGCGGATCTAATTGCTGCTGGACTCCAATCTGGATGCAGAGTTTTCAGAAGTCCAACAATACCGGAAACATGAGGACATGACATTGAAGTGCCTGATACGCAATTATATTGAACTCTGCGCGTATCAAAATCTTCATTTGTGGGTCCTTGTGATTCTGTGTACGCAGCTATTATACTCACACCAGGTGCAGTTATATCAGGCTGAACATAATCATAAAAAAACGACTTGTTAACTCTTAGATTTGTCGATATTTGATAAAGTGGCATTCAACATAGTAATGTACTAAGAACCTTGAGAATCTCGGGGGTGATGGTGTTCGGTCCCTTAGATGAGAAAGCAGCCATGAATGGAGCTGGCTTTGTGTCAAGTTGAGTTGATGGATGTGTGATGTAAGCCACTGGAGTCCTGTAATAAGTCATTAAGCGTTAACCGATTGTCATATCATAATTAAAAAAAATTAACATAGCATTTACATGGGATTATAGATTACTTTGTGGAATTAAGATAACGATAAACAGCAAGACCATCAGCGTAAGTGATGTGCGTGGCAGGCAAGACATGAGGATCCGCGATAATCTCATTCCCAGAAGCTTCATTATTAGAAAGAATCATTCCAACTGCACCAGCCAAAGCTGCTTCTTGACCTTTGTCGACGCGAGCATTATCTCCCCGAAGACAGACTAATATTTTCCCCTTTGCCTTTTTAGGATCCAGGGATCCCGCCTTACAAAGCTGCCTGCATTAGAAACAAATAAAAAGAAGCTAAAGTTTAGCCACTAATATGTAACAATCTAATGCGTCATGACCCGTTAAGTTGTATTTACTTACGCGTCTATAGCATCAGCATTGGCTGCTTTAGCTTGAACAGAGCTTATAACCGGAAATAACTTGTTCTTTGGTAATGCTTTAACCGATAGACTTTCACCCTGAAATTTTTATTTGTTAGCAGTAAGTAACGATTGATAAGGTAGGGATGTAACGCGTTGATTATTTACTAATTATTTAAATATATTATTAATATACATATAATGGGCTAGTTTAGGTTCTCAAGCTTCATAATCGGTACAAGAAGCTCAGGCTTGTTTATTAAACGAGCTTATCTTTTCTCTCGAGTTTGATTTAAGCTTTTAATGAGTCAATCTCGAGAGGCTCACGAGCAGCTAACTAGGCTCATTTATTTAAATCTCTATAAATAGAAAAACTAGTGACAGAACTGACCTTGAACCGCATGTTATTGCCCAAAACCGCATAACTAGGGAACAGGCGGTCCATGGTGCTAGCGCCAACAGTGATTTGCCAGGTGGCAACGTTTGATACGGTGGCATCAATAGGACCTGAATTTCCAGCAGAGCAAACGACAACAATTCCATGCTTAACAGCATGAAAAGAGCCAATGGCAACACTATCATTAAAAAAGGGAACAGCATCACCACCAAGAGATACAGATAACACATCAACTCCATCATGAATTGCCATATCAAATGCGGCTAAAATATCCGCATCAAAGCACTCGTTTCCATTTACGGGTGGGAAGCATACTTTATAAGCAGCAACCCTGGCATTTGGTGACCCTCCTTTAGCAGTTCCATTCCCATACCCAAATACACTCGCGTCTGATACAAAGTTACCTCCAGCCGTTGATAACGTGTGAGACCCATGCCCTTCATGATCACGTGGTGATTCAAACGTCGAGTTTAGAGGTCCCACCATAGATGCATAACCTTTGTTGAAGTATCTTGCTCCTATCAGCTTCCTTCACATACCAAAACAAAACATCAGTAATATTAAAAAAAAAATTTAACTTAAGACAGATATGCATATATGGTTACAATACTATTGTAGGAACCTGACCGATTACAACGGAAGCTAGCATCTACACCATTTTGACAGACTCCTTTCCACTTTGATGGAACGGCTCCCATTCCTTCATCGCTAAAGCTCTTTGATTCTGGCCAAACGCCTGGTCCAAAACTAGTCAATGTTAACGTTTATGATGCACTAGTCGCTATAAAGCGATAAAAAAATTGAAGTTTATTTTGTGGGAATGATAGTTACATAATAGCATATTATAACTGTTGCATCCTAATAAATGCAAATAATAAAAAAAAAAAAAATTCTTAGTCCTAGCTTTTGAAACTGAACCATTTTAGATGCCAGTTCACAAAGCATGTGCACTTATGATGGTGGCCAACAGATAACAACTTTGCAGTGTAAGATCAAGATTAACTATTTTTTCTATTCTATTTTGATCAATTATTGCTTCGCATTCGCGACATATTAGTTAATCAATTTCCAATTTTATATAACGAACAACGAGCCACTTTAATCACCTAAAAGAAATATAGATAGAATACTTCAGAAGTTAAGATCTTTGCTTGCTAATGTACAACAACTAAGCCTTTCAAAAGTCAATGACTCCAAATGAAAGAATCTAAAAGTCAACTTTTTTTTAAGTTTCAAAAAAAAGTTACTAATTAATGCCCTTAACCAAAGTACATTATGGACCAATTAACATTGCATATATATAAACTGTATTATAAATATCATAAGCATCAAATGTAACTTGAAGGCTAACTAACCTGTGTCAAGGTTTCCTATAATGGTATTTTCACCAAATCTCGCTTTCTTCCAGATCGAACTCGAGGAAATTATACCATTATCCTCAAGCCCCATAAAGTCCCATGATCTAGTTGTATGCAATTTCCTACCCCTGTTCAAGAACACTGAAACTACCCTGGGATGCTCTACATTGGATCACACAATTAATAGAACATCAGTCTATAAAAGTTATAAAACCATCTCAAAACAATGTTAACATTAACATCAACTACTTACTTGCTATCTGTGCAGCTTCTTCATCTTCAAGTATGGCAGCAAAACCATTGATGTGCCTTGTGTATGAGTAAAAGATGGCATCTTTTGCCTTATCTTTACTGCATATTCAAGCATATTAAAAAAAAAAAACAAAAAATCAAAATTTATATTGAATTAATATTAAAGGACTATTAATATGCATATACATTACCTTCCTAAACAAGAGCCAAGAAACTCATAGTGTCTATCTTTGACTTGATCTATATCAATGAGTGAAGCTTCAAGATTATGTGAATGAGCTCCAAGGTACACAACATATGACTAAAAAAAAAAGCAAAAAAGTAAGGAAAAAAAAATGTAATGAATATTTAAAAATATAATATTCATAAGCATGATCAGTAATTCAAAAGCAATAATGGATGCTTACCCTTTTAGTAGCAAAGGTGGGTCTATGCAACAGTGCAGAAAAAAGAAGAAAAGAAAGAAGAAGAAGATAGACAGAACTAGTAGCATTACATTCTCTCATGGCTTAATGCAACTATGCTTGACCCTGACCCTTACCCTGACCCTCTTCTCTGATACCTTGGATAATAATAATATTATGAGCACATGAACATCCCTTTTGCTCAAACCTGGTTTCTATTTAAAGACTTCTGTTGAAGTACAACTTCAGTGGGAATAAAAAGGGTAATAATGAAAAGTTTATTAATATTTCTAACCTTTAAAAAAAGGTTAAATAATAAAAACTTTGTGATGTTAGACTTTAGAAAACAATGTTTCACTTATACAGTTATACCCGCGATATGTTCTATCTTCGTCGAGTGTGTCTAGTAATATAGCGTGTGGTTCTATCTTCGTCGGTTTTTGTTTGGGGACCGGCCTCGAATAATAGTAGTATCTATGTAGTTAGTTATTAATCTTTAATGAGCACATGGATAACAATTACAAGCCATGTTGAGTAGAAAAGCATCTTCCTATATATTTAATGAAATGTTAAACTATTGCATTTCTATCCCATGTTTGGTCTAAAATTCTACAACCATTAATACGCGCCATGTGATCAATTTTAAGTAGAGAACTGACAGAATATGTTTAACCGCGATATAATGCACGTAAGACGGGCATATCTTTTGCATGGTTGATTTGTGTGTGAGGTGTAGATTAGTTGCATACACTTACAAGAGTTGAATGAAAAGATAAAGGAAACAAGTGGTGGTCCAAAGGATTATAAAGAGTGGAAAAAGATGAGGTAGCAATTGGTTAATGTATCCATATCTTTCTGCTCAAATCAAGATTTACAAAATATGAGTAAATTGATGGGAAGATTAAAAAAATGCCCAGAAATAATATGTTTGTGGTCATGAATATTAATGGAGTATAATGTTGAAAAAATGACACCATATATTTCCAATTTAGGATTAATAGTTTCACACATAATGTTAAAAGTCAACGAAGATCTAAAATTCTTATCGTTGAATATACGCAAGAAGCCCGAGATCTCTCGATCTAGCCGTTCAGTTTTTATCTTAGCGTGAGACTCGCTAATAATATTATTTGTGAAAATTGTTGAACAGCCAATGTGGGAGTCTGTTTCGGTCGGCTTCGCTTTCGGATTGACGCTTGGTATAGCAGCTAAAAGAACCGAAGAAACAATGTTATGTTCAAATGGGTATGGACGTATGTTAAATAGATCAAAATCTATAAAAATGAATAAAGTTATGATATGCCTAAAAGAAAAAGAAGAAGTTATGATAAAAATCATAAGGTGTTTTCCAAGAAGTGGAAGGTGGGTCCCACTTGACCCACCTTTCTTTTTCTTTTAACAAAAAAAATACTAGTAATAATTTTTCTACTGTTGTGGAATTAAAAAAAACAAGTCAGCATGCATGACACCTTAACTGCCACATGAGTATCTGGTCCACGTCAGCATGCCACCCCAACGGTCACGTCAGTTTTCACTAAGTCAGTTAATTCATATTTACGGAGGTTCATTTTTGGCACTCACATATCCAGTTGAGAATATCTTGATCTAACGTTAAAGTTCGGATTATTATTGGCCAATGGGCCAAACTTTTGATTAATTAGAGTTTTTAGATTAATTATTGTAATTACTCTTCTAAAGTCATCTTAGAATTCTTTTTTATAGATTTTAGGACTAGAGAACATGCTTAATTAACAAGATGGAAAAATCTCTTTCCCTTCTCACATTAAACCTCATTTATTACATAAATAAACAATGTAATTCATAAGAGAACTAGGGGGATTCGTCCGCGCTTCGCGGCGGGAGTTCGATCGGAAATAATTCGTTTTGTTATTGTACAAAAACTAAAAAGTAAAGAAATGTTGTAAGTAAATGCATTGCAACAAACTCGAAACATCATGCAAGAGGAATGCAAATAAAACCACTCCACCACCAAAGCAACTTTGCTTTTAAATTGAAACCAATTATATATATTATCAAATAAAGCTGTAAAAAATGTTGTAAATAAATGCATTGCAACAGACTCAAACCCATGACCTCATGCAAGAGGAATACATATCAAACCACTCCACCACCAAAGCAACTTTAGTTTTAAATTGAAACCAATTCTATATATTATTAAATAAAATTGTAAAAATAAAAACATATATATATAATAAGTGTCACTGCCCCTCTCAACCAAGGTTTTCAGAACCGGACCGGACGTCGAACCGGACCCCCGGCCGGTTCACCGGTTCGACCGGTCCGACCGGTTCGACCGGTCCAACGAACCGGCCCAAAAACAAAACAAAAAATAAAAAAAATACCAAAAACCGGTCCAACCTCCCGGTTTTCCGGTCCGACCTCCCGGTTTTCCGGTTCGACCGGGCGGTTCATCGGTTCTCAGCCGGTTCGATGTACCACCGGTCCAACCACCCGAACCGGACCGGTCCGGGTCCCGGAGGCCGGTCCGACCGGCCGGTCCGGTCCGGTTTTCAAAACACTGCTCTCAACCAATGAGAGGGGAGTGACACTATTTATGAGTAGTTTTAATTTATATATATAATATAATTTGATTTTTTATTTCTTTTAATTTTAATTTTAATTCTATATTTGATATTCCTATTCTTTTTCTCATTATTTTCCTGCACTTATCTTTTCTTTTGTCTTTTCATAGAAACCGTTTTATACTTATATTCTTTTAACCTGAAAAATACGTAAATCAATAGAGTATCCGATCAGACTATCCGTTGTGGCTAGAGGTGAGCAATGGCTCTATCCTCTCATATTGAGCCACGTAAGCGCCCAGTTGGCAGGGTGATAAGGCTGCTGCTCACTAGCCTGATGGTGTTGTGGCTAGAGGTGAGCAACAGTTTTATCCAGTTTTTCTTCATTTTTTATTTTTTTAAACTTTGTTATTTTAAATTTATAATATTTAAATTTGTAACACAAATTAAATAATAAACATAAATTTTTCATTAATAAAAAAATTAAAAAGACATAAAATAATAAAAAAAATAAACTACTTAAAAAAAATAAACTACTCTTCCTTGCCGTTAAGGTGTTCTTGTTCCATCTCGTATTCCTTCACGAGACACGCTTGTTCTTTAGTTCAAGTATCTTTCGACGAGGCATTGGTATGTGGCTAAAGTCTTTCGCTAAAAAGTTCATGTCCCTCATTCGAACTTTATGGACTTTAGCTTTCGCCGTCATCTCCATTGTTGTCCTTATTTTGGTAATTTCCCCCGAGAACTCCGCATCGGCTTCGTTAACAGGTTGTTTAGCCTTTGTCTTGTCCCTTCCAGCGGATCGACTAAGGGGAGACGGGGGAAGACCCTCATCATTGTTTAGGTCAACCCCCACGTGAGCATCCGAGCTCGTAAAGGAGATGTACCCAACCGATGAAGACGTCTTGGCTCGCTTTGATGATGAGCCGCCTTCGCTCATGTCTTCAACAGAAATTAGCTCCACCCATTTGGAGCAATTACGTAGGATTCTCCACAAATAGTCTTCATCCCACGTCTTGTTGGTCCTGTACTGCGTAAGACCTCTTTTTTCCATTCATCACAAGTAAATTGATACACGTCAAGATCGCTTGACCCGCTCGTTCGCACTCGAGCAGCGTTCCTGTTATGAAGGTTCGTAAACAAACCCACATATTTCCTAATCTCGGCCGACTGGCCCGGAAATCATATCGGCCAAACGCATTTTGCTCCCTACTTGCTCATGAAAGAGGTCTCGGATTCGTCGCCAAAACATCTTAGCTTTTTGATAATCGGCTACATAAGAAAAAAAAATATTAATGTTAAAAAATAAATTAGTTAAAAAAAATACATACCCGCTTTTCGGTCTTCCGATACTTCAACCCAAGCCCGACAAAGGGCTCTTTTCTCCTCTTTGGTCCAAGGGGTCACTTGACGCTTTGGTCGAATATCTTGATCGGGCGATTCACCGCCCCTACCACTACCCCTTGCACCACTTCGGCCGGCCGTCCTTCCTCGGCCATCACCTCTAGCACCACCTCGGCCACCACCTCTACCACCTCGCCTTTGAGTTGTTAGTGGTTGTGTATCCGGGACTAAATCCGGTGAAAGTGAAAGTGGTGGCATTTGGCTTAGGTTAACTTCGATTTCGTTCGTTGGACTAACATCTTACTCTTCTTACTCAAGAAATTCCATTGCGGGTTGGTAGCATTGCCATTGTGAGTCCATTTTTTGGTTGCTTGATTTTTGAAGTGTAGCTTGAAAAAATGTATATTGTATTTGATTGTTTTGTGAATCAAAAATGGTATTTTTTGTATTTAAATAGGCCAACTAGCCGTTGGCTAACGGCTAGTGGCTGCCAACGGCTCTTTTTTGCTCGCTAACAGACGCAAGTGCACTAACGGCTACTCGCTCGCGCCGTCTATCGCTGAAGGGTGTTATGGTTCGAGTGATCCACGTGGAATGTTTTGTGGCTCGCGGCTAGTCGCTTGCGGGCCACAATGAATGGTCTCGTAAAAAAGTGTTTCTCACTATAATATTTGTTATGTTACTAGATGGTGGACGTTTTCTCAAGATGTAGTTATTGATCATTCAACTTTCTATAATTGAGCAATTATTGTGTTTAGGATGCGACTTAACATTGATAGTGGGACATTACACATGTAAGGTTAACGATTATATACGTGGGTGTGTCATTACTTAATGTTTTTATGATTAAAAAAGTCAAATGGGACGAACATCATACCAATACCACTAAACCACTCAGTCATATCTAATTCCCTATTAATATCAACATGTATTATGTAGATCTTTATTTCCCCAAGATAAGTCTGACTAAATCAAACATCCTCATGTGTTTAACTAGTGACCTTAAACTAGGGGTGTATATTGGGTGGTTCGGTTCGGTTTTAAGCCTAACCTAAATCATATTTGAAATGTTCGGTAAAAAAACATGGAGCATTGAATTTAAATAATTTCAACTATGAGTAACTAGAATATATCCCGGAAGGTTTCCGGGATAGACAAATCTAATATGAAGTGATAAAATATGTGTTATGATGTAACATAGAAATTAATGTACTACAATATGAGAAAAACAACAAATTTAATCATGTGAATACGAATGAAAATGTATATAAAAAAGAAGATGTATATTTGGATGAGGAGCAAAGCCAGAAGCACTTATTTCAGGGCGTGATTGAGACGGTGGTCTTGAAGGCGTGGCTTATTATTATTATTTTTTTATGGGAAAGAAGTGGTTTTTAACATATTCTCCTTTAGATGAAAGTAGAATTCCTATTTACTGGTTTTGAACATAATTAGTGACTTGCCTAGACATGATTAATGAATTGCCTGAACACAACGTGTTGTTTTTTCCTGTATGAACAAAAATCACAAAAAAATCGTTTTTTGTATAGCACTATGGTACTCGTTGGAAAGAAAATAAATATGTTCCATTCAGAAAATCAGTTAGCATTTTGTTAGTCATAGATCGTTGGTGACCAGTATATTAAAAGTTGGGACCGCCAGCACATATTTTCTTAGTTAGGATCGATGACGGCCAATAGCTGATTGTTGGGATTATTTAGATCCAATACTCCAAAAAACATTAGTAGTTTGGTTTCCAGTTAATCACGTTTATGTCAGTAAGGGCTCGGTTTTGGTGAATATGAGAGCTTGAACAATTTGTACCAAAGTCTAAACTATTCCTCATTGGAAAATTGAATTTTAATAATCCAAACTTTGCCTTGTTGGCCAGTAATAATCTATACTTAAGAATTCCCAACAACAGTCCCAACTTTCAACTTATTAGCCAACAATGAACTTTTTAACTTTCAAACTCTTTTAGTTTTGAAAATAGATTAGTTTTTCAGTTAACAAAAGTTCATTATCGGTCAAAACTTTGAAAGTTTTGACTGTTGTGGGGAATTTCTTAAATACAGATTATTATCGGTCAACAAGGTAAAGTTTGGATTATTAAAATGCAGTTCCCTCTTTGCATTTTGATTTCTGCAATTCCAAAACAATTTGTGGTATTATCTCTAAGTTAACATCAAACCATTAAATGTTTAGTAACCATTATAAATCAGCCACAAATAGAGTTGGAGAGATTGGACGAGTGTGAAATGAAATTACATGGTATTATGAAGAGACGTGTGGGTCTGTCTACGAATCCTAATCTACTTCCGTTAATAGAGGGAAGACACCTAATCACTAGGTCTCGGTTGAAAACAATGAGATGTGGTTCTTTTTTTTTTTTTTTTTTTTTGAACGGCTTCTCGCTCAGGGCTGTAAATGAGCAAAGCCCGGCCGGTGTGGGATTCGAACCGGGCACCCCATGGTAGGAAATAGGCTAAGCCTTAAAACCTCCCACCTCCACCACTAAGCTGTGGCTTCATTGGCAAGATGTGGTTCTTGATGATTTTTGTAATCCAAATATTCAAATAATCCAAATAGAGGGGAACACTAATCTAGATATTTTTAAAAGAGTTTTGAGTCTATAAATTAAAAAGACCCGTTAATTTAACGAAAATATGATGATTTTTGTAATACAAATTTGGTATTTAAGTATAGCAGACAGTAATAATGAATGACTGAAGAAAGGTCGTTGGTATTATAGCATGAACTTCCAAAAGTTTTAATGAATGATTGAAATCAGTTGTTACAAGTTAAAACTGAAAGGGAAATTAAAAAAAAAAAAAGTCTACTATTTAATAAGTGGACAACATATTATTAATATATTATGTCCATGATGTAATTAACACTTCATTTTCCAGTCAGTAAAAGGTTTTCGATATGGACCATTCAGTTAAAAGAAAGTCAAATATGAAAGCAATATGCACATCACTGTTTTCTACACTTTATTCTACCCCTTTCTCACTTCAATATGTTCCTAATGTAAATTAAATCTTTATTTTTACTATTTTTAAAAGAAAAATAGTGAAATTTTCATTTTTTTTTTCTATTTTTAAAGATAAATAACTAATCCTAATATTTAAAAAATAATAATTTTCTTCCATTTATACTTTCTATCAGCATCTCTAAAATAGAGATAGAGTTTAGAGAACATTCAATAGTTCTCTAAATATTAGGATTAACTTTTTATCTTTAAATACAATTTTGTGAGTGTGTAAAAATGAGAAAAAAACAATAAAAAATAATGTTTGTAAATAAGATAGAGATAGAAAATTTGATGTGAGGCTTTAAAAATAAAGTAAGTCCAGAAAAAAATTGTATATTATAGTTAAATTATTGTGATGGTAAGGAAACTATTGATATGTAAAATTAAAACCAAAATTAATGGTAGCATGGACATACTAAAGTGGCATGCCAGTAAAGTTGGAACAAAAACTATGCATTACTACATGCAACACTTTGCATGATGGGAAAAAGGTACGTGAACGTGATAAAAATATGACATAATAATTATAACTAACCATTCTATTATATATGACAAAATGATTTAAGCAGTAAATAAATTATGTCAATAATTAATAAAGTAACATTTTTTTCTTAAAAAATTAAAAATTAATGAAACTATATAAATGTAAGGGTTTATAGTTTCTCATTCATCTCTTTTAAAATTACAAAAACAAAGTAAACAAGTTAATTTGATTGTTCGTTTATATATATAACCTAAACATTTGTAGGTAAAGTGCAAATTTGAAAACATATATGAATGTGTTAAATGAGCTTTAGTGTAGGCTTGAACTCGTTTAAGCTTGACACTTTTCAAGCTTTATGCAAGCTAATTTCAAGTAGCTCAAAAATGGTTCAACTTGTTTACATCCCTACACGCTTTGTAGTAAGTGAATGTACCAAAATAATCATTTAAAAGAGGCTCCATAGAGTCACAATTACATCTTGAAGACTTTCAATTGTGATGGACCTTCAAGTTAAAGGGGCATAAAGCCTTTTCTTTTTCTTAAAGTCATAGAGCCGTCCATGTTTTTATCGCCTTTATAATCACACTTTCTCATTCATATAGGTTTTAAAAGTTTACAAGTTAGCTAAAGTGGAGGGTTATACCTTACGAGTCTATAGCAAGTGTTCATGGTGTGTGTTACAAGGTCAACAAAACTTCTTACCAAAATGTGCATGTTTTATTTTGGTTTTTCGATTATTCTTTATTCAGTTTCAGTATAGATCATCTTCAACTATATTTTTTGACCATGGAATCTAGGGGTGTGTAGGGGTGTTTCTTTTATCCGAAACCCAAAAACCGAATCCGAACGATACCACCCGACTCAAGAAACTATTGAACCCGAATTACCCGAACCCGATGAATAGGAAACCCGAACCCGATTGACTATAAATGATTTGGTTAATGGATAATATTTTGGTGATTCGGGTTCACCCGAAAAACCCGAACAACTTTCAAGCTCTCATTAAATTCTCATGCTCATGTCAAATTCTCGATGAATCCTACCTTGAAATACTTTAATCCAACACCAAATTTAAGTTGTATTCCAATTATATTATATTATTCATTATTATATTCAAATCCTATCCAACTATTTATAATTTATACTTGGTATATATTACTGATTTTAATTTAAATCCTTGATAATATTCAGTGTTGATAGCTCAAGCCACCCATAATGACATTTAGAGGAGTTTACAAATCAGAGATCCATTCATCAACCTCTAAATGTCATGATGTAATTAATAACCTTTTTCAATATTGTATTAACGGCTGATAAGATATTATATGTAATATTATCTTGAGCCAGACTCATGTTTCAAAGCGATAAGTCTTGTGGTGTATAAAGCAAAGGAAACAAAGAAAAGGTGGATTTTTTTTTGTTTTATATGTTTCTTTATTACGAAATCAAGAGATTTGTAAACAATTGAAGTAAACAAAATATCTAATGCTAACCCGAAACCCGACCCGATAAAACCCGAACCATTTAACCCAAACACCGAAGAACCCGAACCTAGAAAGGGTCGGTTATCGGGTTATATTTTTGGCTTTGAAAACCCGAAAAACCCGACCCGAAAAACCCGAAACCCGATAAAATTACCCGAAAGACACCCCTAGGGGTGTGTATGAATTAGATTGGTTTGGCATAATGCCATAACTAACCGCTTTGGTTATTAAAACTTTGTAATTAACTTAGCGTTCCTTATTTTTTATTTCAGTTACGAGTAATGACATCATGTGGTTCCGCCACTGGTCTCAGTCTTATAAGTCATAAGGGTTGTACATAATTACATTAATGAAAATGTAAAAAATTATTTGCAAAGTTGAGTCTCGCGTTTCCCATATAATACTGTAATGGTTTCTCGCGTTTCACATCATAGTTTACTAACATTAGTAATTATTAGAAGTTTGTGTTTAAGTATATAATTTTAGTATGACAGAGTCAAAAAATTTTGAAAAAGTGTCATTAAACCTTCGCATGAGTTCCTTTTTGAGTCGTATGAGTTTAACTATGGATCATGAGTCATGAAAACTTCATTATGTATAGTAGAATTCCCGAAAATGTGTTTTGTGGAATCCTTTAAGAAGTCTTTTTTCTAATAATAAAACACATAGTTGTTAGATGACGTATGTTTGGATCAAGCTTAATATTTGGGCTTATATGATATAGCCCATTAAGGATACCTAACCCTTCTATTTAAGGGGTCTCCTCTCCAACACCGCAAATTTACTCCCATCGTTTACACTTTAGAGTAAAGTCCTTTTGAATCTATGTGGTTTGAGCATTTTAACTACTTTACTTTAAAACCTTAATTTGTCTTGATCTGAGTCCTAGTAGTTTCAAATTTAACTATATGACTCCAAAGCACTAACTCCATCCAAATAATCCGTTAAACCTCACCATGTGCATAGCATGTGAGGGGTATTTTTGACCAAACACCCCTTATCATTAAAAATAAAATGATATATAATACTTTATTAAATATATATTAAAATAGATACATATATATTACACAATGTCATGTTCATCCAAACCCTAACTAACACCATCATAACACCATCCACCTCTACCATTGCCATTCACCACCATGTTTCCCTCTATTCACCATCTTCATCGATGCAAATTCCCAAAACCACCACCTTTGTGCTACACAACCATAATCCAAAAACTCATCATCACTATTACTACACCCATCTGCCACAACATGTTCACATCTCCAACATTTCTCATCATCCCACCAATGACTACCGATTTCTTTCTATAGTGGCGGCCGAAGTTGAGGTGGGTGAAAATGTTGATGAGGATGTTGTTGCTGGTGGTGGTGGTGGTGGTGAGGTTGCTACGGCCCTCAGTCGCCACCTAATCTTTCGCTCTAAGCCACCACTTTCTATATTCACCGTCATTGAGTTTTGTCTTCGTCCAACACCAGCCTCACCATCTAAACCACCACACCATCTCATCTTCCATAACCTAAACCGCTACCCCGCCACCCCCCATTTATGCTAGATAACAAGCCTCCTTGATGTGTTTTCACCTTTGGCTTCGGTGGTGGTAACTGGATAACGTGTTTAGTGAATTCTAGGGTTTATGTTGAAGTTGGGGGTTTTATTAGTATGGAGAAGTGGTAAAATTAAATTGGATTTGCAGGTGGATATTAAGTTGAAGATATGCAGAGGTCTTAAATTCTACATAGGTGGAGGGAAGTGGTGGGGGACAACGGTGGAGTGGTGAGGGCGATGCGATGGTGGTGGTGTAGCAAGGTGGCTGAGATGGTTTAGAGAGAGAAGAGAAAGTCAAAGTTACGGATAAAAGGGAGACTGAGAGAAATGACATATTTTTACGTGTTTGGAATAAAATACCTCTCATGTGCTATGTACGTGGTGAGGTTTAATAACGGATAATTTGGATGGAGTTAGTATTTTGGACTCAAGTAATTAAAATTAGAAACCACTAGGACTCAGATCAAGACAAATTTGAGTTTTGGACTCAAGTAGTTAAAATAGTCAAACTACAGGAACTCAAAAAGGACTTTACTCTAAACTTTAAAATGGCATGAATTTTCTTTAGATCATTATGATCAAGCGGAGAAGTTAAGTTGTCATGTTTGCCTAGAAATTCCGCTTGTCGCCTTTTCCGAGCAATAAAATATATAATATATTACATGGACCTTTTTGTTTCTTTAAGGAAGAGGGAATGGTCACGGAATGAGGTGAGACACCGAGACTTGATGAATGAGGGGTTAGATTTTACAAAGCAACCACCTCATCATACGGTAACACTTAAAAACCATATGGAATGGCACTTTCTTCCTAAAATTAGCCGTGTTACTAAATAAGTACAATGAAATTAGTTAATTACATTTCACCAAAAAGTCAATTAATAAGGGAGCGAGTAATACTTTATATCAAACACACCGTTATAAAAAAAAAAGTTTCCTATTGATAACAAGTAGAAAAATATTTAAAATGTTTTTCTTTCGTACATGAGTTTCTAGAATTTTTTTACTTTGGATCAAGCAACCGCACAAAGATGTTTTACAAAACGAACCCACATCAAAGTTGTCTGGACTATGGCCCATGGACTACAACCATCCCCTCTCTCCTTCATAATGGCTTGGTTTATCACTGATTTAAGATCTTACTCACTCGGAGATCATGAATTGGTTTGAATCCTTGCCTCTTTCAAACAAGAAGAGAAAACTCATTCATGGTATTATTCTCACAATTCGGTGGATGTTTTGGAGATTTTTTGAATGATGTCATTTTTTCGTGTGAAAGAAGGAGAAAAAAATTCTTACTTTTGACGTTATTCTTAGCTACTCATATTGGTGATTAAGTGACAGACATAGTACATTATAATTGGTTTGGTCATAGTGGATTAAAAATCATCTTCTTGTCATGTAATTGACTTTAGTTCTTGCTAGTGTTTAGCTAGTTATATATAGATTAGTTTCCGTTAAAAAAAACTGCCACGTCAATCACGGAAACTGACAAATCTCCAACTGGAAATGG
>JAUTDX010002881.1:0-38017 GCA_030844895.1 Ambrosia x helenae
AGTGCTGGCTGATTAATGGCGCTGCAAAAAAGAAGAGAGTCGTATATGCAATCGTGTTGCTGGTTTGCTGGAAATTATGGATTAAAAGAAACGAAGCGATTTTTGCGAATGGAAACGCTGCAACACCGTTACTGTTGGAAGAGATTAAGTTGGAATCCTTTTGGTGGATGAACAAACGGGCTAAAATTCAAGGGCTGGAAAAGGAGGCTTGGTGGGAGTTCTCTTTGTTCGACAATGGTTAACATGTTCACGGCTGGAAAATATGGGTCACAATGGTGAGCTGCTCATGTAGAGTGAACCTGTAATATGTTTCTTGGTCTGTTTTGATTTGTATTTGTATTTATTTTTGGGTCGACCCAGGTAGTTGCTTGCTAGACTGTGTCTGGGTGATCATGTAATGTTTTCTTTGGTGGATAAAGTTTCGTTTGAATCGTTCAAAAAAAAAATATGAAAATAAAATAAAATAAAAATAAAAAATAAAACAGGAAATAACATGTGGATCGAAAAGCACTTCTAAACTATCTAATGATGCAGTGATCCCATCTCACAAAATCGTTGGATCATTCACAATGTAGGAGTCTTGGGTGCCTTTAACCCAATTTGGAGCTCATCTTTTAAAAATATAGTAATTGGGTCAAATAACAATAAAATGTGATATTTGATTTTTAAAGTTTTACTATTTTCTGTATTACCTTTATACAATACGTTAATTTAGATAAATTATATACTCATCTGTATTACTTTTATACAGTACGTTTTTTTTTTATGTATAATTTTTATAAATAATTTGATTTGGTATGAAACCGTTTGATAATTAAAAATAAATTTGTAAAAAACTGATTATGTGAAAACCTACGTCTTTGTAAGCATGTGAATATTGTTGGAGAGAAAATGAGTATTTTTGAAGGATGTGTGGAAATCTTACGTTTTAGCTAACTAGACGGCGTTTGTGAGTGTTTTTTTGCTCTTTGCACTGTTGGTGTAAGCGAGCCTTGTCTCTTGTAATTTACCCATGACTGATTTTCTTAACATTTGATTTGCCCTTTACACCCTCCATGATCTGGTATGTCGACTCTTGGGCAATTCCCCACATGACACCATCTCCTGATCATCTAGACTCTTCTGCTTGTACTTGGGAAAAGACAGTCACTTTTTTAGCAATGGTAATGCTATGTATATTTCTTGTACCGGTAAATCATCCATCTCCATGAATCTTGACTTATAGGTGTTTTTGTTGTTCCTCGCGTCACAAAGAATCCCCTTTCAGTTAGCAAGTAATTTTAGATATTCAAGTTGACAATTTATTTTGCCGATATTTTCTTTTCTATATAGGTACTGCTATCGAGAAAATACTAGCACGGGGCAGACATTAAGACGGACTCTACATTCCTGTCAAAAATTTATAGATCTAAACTAATAATCAACCAGAAACAAAGAACAATAACAATGAACACAAGAGAAGCGACAAAACGGTGACCAAAATCTTATTATTTAAACCAACCAAAAAAACTCCCCCCAAATACCCAGAGATTCAACAATAGAAGAATCTCAGAAACAACAATTATCAGCTAATATCAACTGATTGTTTAGATCAGTTGATATAACTGATTATGAACAATACAACACTTACAGTGTTCAAGAACAATACAGAGAGGAGAAAGACTAAAGAGATTACAGAGAAACCCTAACAAAAAAACAGAGAAGAAAATAAAACGAGTTAACAATAAAATGAGCTGATACAACGTTTATATAGTCTTCACCACGATCCGTGTGATAATTGATCTCAGCCGTTTCACAGCTATCCAGATTAGATCTCAGCCATTTAAAGAAACACACTTTAAACGAACTCGTATCAAGTCAACACTTGGGCCCAACTCTTTAGCCCAGTCATAGTCAATGTAACCTGCCAATAATACAACACTAGAAGCCCAACATGAACCAATCCAATAAGAGATTTGAATTACATTATTTTTAACATTCCCCCTTAATTCAAATCTTCTTGAACATGTCAACCATTCCAAGATTATCACATAATACCTCATGTTGTGACCCTTTTAGCCCCTTAGTGAATATGTCAGCAATTTGACATTCAGAATTTATCTTCACAGTTTTTATAACACCATTAGAGATTTTTTCTCTAACAAAATGTAGGTCTATTTCAAAATGTTTAGTCTTCTCATGGAAGACTGGATTAGCTGCTATAGAAATAGCAGCTTTACTATCACTATACACAGGAACAGGTAAATCACAAGAAACACTTAGTTCCTGTAAAAGATTTAGAACCCACATAATTTCACAAGTACCAGAACACAAAGCACGATATTCAGCTTCAGCTGAAGATCTAGAAACAGTGCTTTGTTTCTTACTCTTCCATGATATCAAGGAATCACCCAAAAAATAGGCAATACCCAGTCACAGATTTCCTAGTGACTAAGCATTTGGCCCAATCAGCATCAACATATGCTTTTAGATTATAACTACTGGATTTCTTAAACTGTATACCTTTCCCTGGTGAACTTTTTAGGTATCTTAGAAGTCTCAAGGCAGTTTGCAAATGCCCAAAGGTTGGCTTATGCATGAACTGACTTAGAAACTGAACAGAATAGCTTATATCTGGTCTAGTTAAAGACAGATAGATAAGCTTTCCTATTAATTTTTGATACCCAGTTATGTTATCTAATACAGTTTCATTTTTTCCAGTTTTATTAGACACTATATAACTTAACTCAATAGGTGTAGACACTGGTTTACAGCCTAAGTACCCAATTCAGACAACAACTCAAGACAATACTTTCTTTGAGTCAAACAAAGACCTGAATCATTATAAAGTACTTCAATTCCAAGAAAATATTTCAGTTTTCCTAAGTCTTTAATTTGAAAATTTTGACTTAAAAACTGTTTTATTTTCTTAATTTCTTGTTCATTATTACCAGTAATAATAATATCATCAACATACACAAGTAACACAACAAACATATCCTTTTCAGACTTTATAAACAGAGAGAAATCACAAACACTCTGTTTAAACCCAAACTGAATCAATACACTAGTAAGTTTTTCATTCCACTTCCTAGGTGCTTGCTTAAGTCCATATAATGACTTAATCAGTTTACATACCTTATTATCAGATTTAGAACTATATCCTTCAGGAGGAACCATATACACATCTTCACTAATAGAGCCATACAAAAAAGCATTATTAATATCTAACTGACACAGAGGCCAGTTATTCTGAACAGCTAAACTCAGAACACATCTTATGGTGACCATTTTCACAACAGGTGAAAATGTTTCACCAAAATCCAATCCTTCCCTCTGATTATAACCTTTGGCAACAAGTCTTGCCTTATACCTCTCTACCTCACCATTTGCTTTATATTTAACCTTATACACCCACTTGCACCCAATAGGTTTTCTTCCTTTTGGTAACTCAGTAAGTTCCCAAGTATTATTCCTATAGAGTGCTTCCATTTCATTATTCATAGCTTCAACCCACTTGGGGTCTTGTGAAGCTTCAGAATATGAAGTGGGTTCTAAGACTTTATTTAGACTAGTAGCAAAGCAAAAATTATCAACAGACAAATTAGAGTAGTTAACTACCCTTTCCACACCATATTTGACTTTCCCTTCAACAATATAGTCACTAAACTTCCTAGGAACACTAGGTATTCTATCAGACCTTCTAACAGTTCCCTCAGATGGGTTATACTCTTCATTTGGGGTTCAACATCCTGGTCTACCATACCAGTTGTCCTACAACCAGAACTGCCAGGCTGCTGACCTGGATCAACCCCCCCAGCAGTTCTGGGAAGAGTCCCTGATTGCAGACTAGTTGATTCCCCCTGAGTAACATCGTTTCCCCCTTCATCATTGGGCAGCTTATCTTTTTCAGTCATAGTAAAATTTTCAGACCCATTTGACTCATACTTATCAAAAAAATTCAAATTAGTTATACTTTGGTCATCAACTGAGTTAGTTGATGACATTTCAGAATTTTGTTTAAAAGGAAAAATTTGCTCATAAAACCTAACATCTCTGGAGTATTCAACACTTTTAGACTCAATACACCAAAGTTTATACCCCTTTTTAAAATTTGAATACCCTATTAACACACATTTTTTCAGACCTGGAAGACAATTTATCAGAATTATTTAAAATGGTATTAAAACATAAACATCCAAAACTTTTAATATGACTGAGTATGGGGGAAACCCAAAGACCATTTCATATGGACTTTTTCCTAAAAGAACAGAAGAGGGAAGCCTGTTGATTAAATAAGTAGCAGTTAGAACACAATCACTCCAAAATCTAAGAGGCAAACCACTCTGAAAGAGTAAAGCCCTAGCAGTGTTAAGAAGATGCCTGTGCTTCCTCTCAGCAACACCATTTTGCTGAGGTGTATAAGCACAGGTTGTTTGGTGAATAATACCATTATTATTACAAAACAATTGGAACTGCTTATTTACAAACTCAGTTCCATTATCACTCCTAAACACTTTAACTTTCTTTTTAAACTGAGTTTTGATTAGTTCATAAAAAATTACTAGATTGTCAAACACTTCAGTTTTAGTCTTTAACATATAACACCAAACAGTTCTACTAAAGTCATCAACCACAGTCAAGAAATACTTGTATCCCTCCCTACTAGTGACCCTATATGGTCCCCAAACATCAAGGTGAACAATATCACCTAGTTGCTTGGTTTGATGATCACTGATAGGAAATGGAACTCTTACTTGTTTAGCCTTGTGACATACCTCACAAGGCTGCTGTGAATCCCTATGACCTATTTTCAAATTATCTCTTAACACAGCTAAGACTTGATCAGAGGGATGACCAAGTCTATCATGCCATAAGTTGGCATCTTCAATACTATTAAAACAACTGCTATTAACACTTACATGTTTACCTACAAAATATAGACCATCACTCTGTTTACCAGTCACCAGGATTCTCTTGGACTTGGAATCCTGAATGAAACAGTTATCCTCATCAAATAAAACACTTAACCTATTGTCTCTAGCAAGTTTATGCACAGACATTAGATTAACACAGTAATCTGGAACAAGAAAAACATCATACAGAACAACTCCTTCTGCAAGTTTTATGTCCCCAATTTTAGTAACTTTTGCACTTGTTCCATTAGGGTGTTTAACCAGAATATCATAATCAGAAACATCTATACAATTAAACATTTCTTTATCACTACTAGTCATATGCTGGTTGGCTCCAGAATCAGTAATCCAACCAAGACTAATAGCAGTTTTTATAAAACTAGAACAGTTGGAAAAATTCTTAAAAATATTTTCAAGGTTAGAGATCTTAGATAGACATGAAAAACCATTTATAACAACACTCTTACCTCCTGTGTTATTAGATTGAGACTCATTTCCACCTTTCTCACTGATCAGATTCATGAGCTTTGAGATCTGTTCAGATGAAAAAGGCAAACCAGAAGAACTAGACATAGACTGCTTATCATTAACAACATTTGAAGACATATTAGACTTAGCATTTTGATTAAAACCTCTCCTCCTTGAACCAGGAGGATACCCAACAAGCTCATAACACCTATCAACTGTATGACCAATCATATTACAATGTGTACATTTAAGATTGGGATTAGGTCCCCTGTTACTAGCATTTTGAAAGTTAGAACTAGGACCTCTATTACCAACCCTCCTATTTGTGTTCCCATTACTGGTTCTAGTTAGAAAGGATACATTTGTATCCTTTGTAGTACCAGTTCCAGTTTTCCTATGTGACTCTTCTCTGGAAATAATGGCAAAAGCATGTTTAACACTCGGTAATGGATCTTGCATCAACAAGTTTGTTCTAACAGGTTGATATATTTCATCTAAACCCATTAAGAATTGCATAAGTCTTATTAGTCCATTAAAACTATTAAACTCCTTTGAGGCATCACAAGTACATGGTGGAAGCTGAACAATAGAATCGAACTGCTTCCACATTGTATTCAACTTGTGATAGTAATCTGAAACTGAACTACCATTTTGACTCATAGAACAGATTTGTTGATGCAAGTTAAAGACAACAGACCCATCGACCTTATCATAGGTCTCCTTTAAGTCTAACCAAACATCTCTGGCTAACTTAGAGAAGACCTGTCCTAGATACAGTTCTTCATTAATAGAGTTTAACAACCAAGACAACACCACTGAATTACATCTATCCCATTGTTTCCCTAATACCTCATCATCCACAGGTCTGACAACAGTTCCATCAATAAAACCAAACTTATTCTTAGTTTCAAGTGCAAGTTTCATAGCATTAGACCATACTTTGAAATTTTCTGTTCCTTTAAGTTTTGTGCTAATAATAGTCAAGGAACTGGTGTCACTGGGATGAATGTATAGGGGATCTCCTATATCCAACTTACTAATAAGTGTTCCAGTAGGAGGAGGATTAGCTCCTCCTCCAAGATTAGCTACTTCATCACCCATAATTCACACAGACAGAGAACACAAACAGAGAACAAGTACACGAAAACAGAGTATATAGAAGAAAACAGACAACCTACAAGGACGAAACTGAGTCAGTGTACAGATAGTGGGTTCATCACTCAAGGTGCCCACCCAGTTCTTAACTCAGGAGTCCTCTTATTAACTATATATGTATATATATAGAGAGACAATAACCAAATCACAACAACACAATCAGAGACAAACAAGAAACAGAACACAACAAATCAATACAAACCAATTATTGAGCCTACTCCGTCCACCCTAACCCGGACAGTGCTCCTAGACACAGACAAAAAGAACTAACAGAGAATGGAACAATCTCACCAGATCAACTCGTAGTCTGTAACCTTCACTTAGGGTTACACGACCAGAGAGCAAACAGCAAAGCTTTCCAAGGCCACTACCACGTTCCAGAAACAAGATCCAAAGCTTCCAGCCAACAATGGTTGACACAAACCCTAGATCTACAGATGATACCAGATATAGGTAATAGACAAGATCTATAAAGATCAGATCTATCACAACTCACAATAAAGAAGGACCAGATCTAAAGAATAAGATCAGATCCTTCAAAAAACACAAACAAGATTTGTTATGAACAAATCTCAAGATCTAGAACCAGGTCTATCAATCAGACCAGATCCTTGATCTAATACAGCGGAAGACAAAACAAAATCAAGATCAAGAGCCTAGAAGCTCTGATACCATGTCAAAAATTATAGATCTAAACTAATAATCAACCAGAAACAAAGAACAATAACAATGAACACAAGAGAAGCGACAAAACGGTGACCAAAATCTTATTATTAAACCAACCAAAAAAACTCCCCCCAAATACCCAGAGATTCAACAATAGAAGAATCTCAGAAACAACAATTATCAGCTAATATCAACTGATTGTTTAGATCAGTTGATATAACTGATTATGAACAATACAACACTTACAGTGTTCAAGAACAATACAGAGAGGAGAAAGACTAAAGAGATTACAGAGAAACCCTAACAAAAAAACAGAGAAGAAAATAAAACGAGTTAACAATAAAATGAGCTGATACAACGTTTATATAGTCTTCACCACGATCCGTGTGATAATTGATCTCAGCCGTTCACAGCTATCCAGATTAGATCTCAGCCATTTAAAGAAACACACTTTAAACGAACTCGTATCAAGTCAACACTTGGGCCCAACTCTTTAGCCCAGTCATAGTCAATGTAACCTGCCAATAATACAACACTAGAAGCCCAACATGAACCAATCCAATAAGAGATTTGAATTACATTATTTTAACAATTCCGTACATGGGCACTCAACCCTCAAGTCCACCTTTTTAACCCATTATGTCTTCTTTCAAAGCTGGCCCAAAATTGCACTCCAATAAAACCCCTAGACGGTCACCCTCATCTCATCGCCTCACCTAGAAAGCGCCGAAAGAGCACGACTCGTATCTTACATTCGTCTTATGTCATAAGATTTACAGCCCTTTTCGCCTGAGGTCGCGTTACGCTTGGGTACACCTCAGGCACACTTTTTTAAACCAAGAACATTACTTTTAAATCATCAATTACATGTTTGGTTTTAGCCTTTCAAGGCAAAACTGGATTTTTTTTTTTCGTCAACGATCTTCCTACATTTTGTGCAAACATATTTCAATTGCATGGTGAAAATGCTCAAAGTGATGCTGGTAGCGAATCGAAGAACCATCGACTTCGCTCATTACATATGGAGAATGATACTCACCCTCGCTTGTCATGCCTGGCACTTAACAGAATAGTCAAACACAACGTTTAGTCACATCATCAAACAGGTCTGGACATGGTCTTTAGTACTCATGCACAGACTCCTTTATGAGTTGATGCATTCAGTTCAGCCACACCAAAAGGTTGGACAAAAACTCTAATTTCGAGTTGTATATTCACGCTCGAACTATGCAAACTTACGTATCTTAGGATGTTCCCTTCATTACGTGATGTCGTGATTAGTTGGCTTATAAACTAGCGCCTCGCAACATTTAGTGTACTTTTATTGGCTATAACACTCTATATAAAGACTATCAGTTCTTGGATCCGGCCGCTTCCTGTATGTAACTCGGCATGCTCAGTTTGATGAATCCATGTTTCCGTTCTCTAGAAAGATATCTCTTATTGATTTTGCTATGTTATTTCTCTCGAGTTATCTTAATAACGCTCCTAGACAATAGCCCTACAGTACAAAGGATTAATGCACAGCAACAAGTGTACCTCCAATGCCGTCTCCATCAAACAGCTACGCACTTTATCCAACCTCGCTCCCCGTGATGATTCGCGTTGATTGCCAAGGCTTCTATTGAGCCCGTTGCCATGCCAAACCAAACACCTACAGTGTATGTCAAGCCCACTGCTAAACAACCACTTGCTGTCATCACACCATCGCCTCTGTCATATCCCTACAACATATTTCACCGCCCAATGATTCTTCAGTTCATCTTTTGATCACTCGGGCGTAAACATGTATGTTTTAAACCTCAAAATGTTTCCAAGTTTTGCTCGTCGAACAACAAATGGTCTTTGCCGTAATTCTTTTTGCTACTAAAGACCCTCTTTCCTTACTTTTTTAGCAGACAATAGTTACACTATTATTAATAACATCAAACTGGATTCCCATTTCCAAGTCCCAACCTTATCATTTTCAGTCATTGTTCCATTCAAAACTTTTTTACAAACCAAACATGAAGTGACTCGCAGAGCCCTAAGAACCAAGGGTTTGTGTTTAGCAGGATAGGCTTTGCGATTCAAAAAGGGATAGCGGCGCAGCTTGTTGCCCGCTTACCCACCATCTAAATGTAACTTGTTTTGTCTACCGGTTGATTATGAAAAAGACATCTTAGGAAAAAAAAACATGAAGTGAAACCATAAAGAACCCCAATACTCATTCCATTGGCTTTCCTAACCCATTCCATGTACTATCAACACTTTCTATAAAAACCCGAAAGCTCACATATGAAAAAATTAACACAATAGACCGTTCACATGCTAACAATAATTGACGGTGACTGGAAAAGTTAACGTTATTGAATCAAAATAATGTGTACCCGTTTTCTCTATGGATGTGAGTTGTGAGGAACAACCAACTGAAACAAGTTTAGAGGTTGGTCTTCGGTTTACCAGCAGCAGCAATACGCCTTGTGACTGATCGCATTGTAACAAACTCTTCTGCAGACGACGGGTGTATCCCCACCTGACAAAAGAAAACATCGATTTCATTAAATTTTAAAATATAAAATCATAAGATTTATATTTAATAATATCATCAATCTATGCTCACCGTGCTATCGAATTGTGCCTTTGTTGCTCCACATTTGAGTGCAATAGCAATGCCCTATGAAATGTTTACATCAATAAAAATGATCTTGCTGAGTTGGATGGGTGGATAACAGGTCAAAACATTTAAGTATGTAACTATGGATATGGGGCTATGGGCCAACACAAACGAGGTTGGGTTGACCCTGAATACATTATATCATAATTCTTTAAATAATTTATAAATAATAAGCGAGTCACGTACGATTGGAAATATTATATTACTTCTAGGGGTATATAAACAAGCCAAGCCGCTCGTGAGCCACTCAAGATTGCCTCGCTAAAAGCTCGAATTGAAGCGAGCTTAAACGAGCTCAAGCCCAAGCCTAGGTTAGAGCTCATTTAATAAACGAGCTTGAGCTTCACTAGGCTCGCGAGTCGCGAGCCTAAGTGACATTTGTATAAATATAACAATTATGTATAACAAATATCTAATTATATACGAAATATTATTATACATAATATTATAATAAAATATCTAAATAAATTAAGAAAGAAATATTTTAATAAATAAAAAAAGAACCAAGCTCGAGCTTTAGAACATTTAAGAGCCAAACTCGGCTCAGCTTGTTTACAACTTATATATTTCTATACTAGTCTAATCTTTCTGAAAGAACATTTAAGAAGTTTTTGAATTTGCAATCATATAAAAGCATCAAGAGTGATTAAATCTACCTGCATAATTTCTGCTGCATCAGGCCCACACATTGATGCACCAATAACTTTATCAGTCTCAGCACTAACGATAAGCTTCATGAGTGTCTTCTCTTGTCGCCTATGGATACATAAATGTGTTAATCAAGAGTTAAAAGAAGCTACATATCATTCGAGTGAGTCAAATGAACTGGGTCAAAGTTGATCCAGAAACGACATCTCTTAACAATTTTTAAAACGTTCAAACACATTTTTGTATTATTACGATTCCAAGAACAGTATGTGAACGATAACAACGTAAATTATTGTATGGAGGTGATTAAGGATATGCATTGAAAGTAGACTTTTGACAAATTTCAACAGTCCCCCTGTTAGCCAAGTTTTTGTAATTTGACCCATTTGAAATAATACACAGCCCAAACCAACCCGTCCATAACTAAAACAGAAGTCGTACATGTTCACCTACCCAGAGATGGAGTTCTTCATAGGATTAAATGTTGACGTGTACACCAATATGTCTCCATTAGCTTGCTCAATGGCCTGTTCTTCACTTAATCCAACAACAGAGAGAGGTGGTATGCTGAAATTGAAAAAAAAAATTTCTTGTGTGATGTTAAAATAATAAATTTCACATATGACATCTAAAAAGAAAATAATAACAGAAAATGATATGTTACCAAAAAACGGCACAAGGGATGTTGCTATAGTCGGGCTTGCTAGGTTCATTACCAAAGACGGTTTTCTGTGTAATAAAAGAGTAAAAATTAGATAATTAACTATTGTATTTCATAAACAAATACATTTATAAAGAAGCCAAAAAAGATCAATAAATTCAGAGTACAACTAGAGTTTAGATATCATAGAGGAGTAAAATCGCATACAGCAAACAAACTTCCTTCCATCAAGGCAACAGGTGTAAGATTAATACGGTTTGTAACATCACCTATGGCCCAAATGCTAGGCACATTAGTGCGAGAGTACTCGTCAACCTGCAAATTGACAAAGTTTTAGTGTAAATCCAACCGCTATCTTGTTACTCGCAATTTAGGGGTGTGCATGTGTCAATTCGGGTTGGTTTTAGGCTCAAACTAAACCAAAGCCAAAATTTCAGTTTTTCTAGGGAAAAGATTGGTTTCAGTTTTTTGGTTTTACACTTTTACGCAATTACACATGACTTCAGTTTGGTTGGTCTGTCAGTTGTTTCAGGTTTACATTTGAGCCTGAAAACTTTTGGCCTAAGATTTTTGTTAACCACTAATTACAGAATTTGGGCCATAAAGCCAATAACAAACATTCAAATAAGTTCGGTGAGGTTCAATTGCCAAGTTCAGTTCAGTTCAATGCGTTTGGTTTGAAACGAGGTATAACCGGGCTGCAATTTTCAGGAAAAAACTGTATTGTTGGTTAATTCGGATCCGGTCAGTTAATTGTTTTTGCTCACCCCTAAACATTCCAAACATCATAAAAATTAGGAAAATAAAATAAAATGGTTTATTAAAAGGACCTTCACTGCTCCTATACTGTCAACTTCAACACCTACAGCTTGTAAATTTAACCTCTTTGTATTTGGTATCCGCCCTGCAACCAACAAAGAAAGAATGTAAGATTTGTTAATAAATTCAGTATTTAAGAACTTTTCAGGTAGAGTGATCATATAGCAAAGTTTCACACTCTAGTAAGAACTGAAAGATTTGTTAACATGGAGAAATCAAAACATACTATTTTGGGATAAAATGTTTATTAAAATATATAAAAGATAAAACCTAAGATGTTAATACTTTGCTTAACTTGATATTACAAAATTTTATGCATCCCTATGGAAAATCTGCATCATTTAACTATAAAATAAAGAAAATTTGACATTTAACTATAATGACTTATCTTCTATGAGAATAGAAAATTACCAGTGGCAAAAAGTACAACATCTGCCATTAATTCTTCACCATGATTTGTAGTAACTTTTATGCCATCCTCTGTTTTCACCAGCTGAAACATGTGCATTTATCTTAAATTAATTCAGATTTCAAGAAAGTTAAGTGGTACAAATATAATCAATAACAAATTTAACTAAAGATGTAAGAAACCTTTGTCAAATTTGTCTGCGGGTGCAAAATTATGCCTCTTCCTTCGAGATTTCTTGCGACCAAGGCTCTCATTTCATCATCAAACCCCCTATAATGATTAACTCATTGAGAAATGAGAAGGCAGTCTTTGCAAACATTTACAGAAAAATGTCAATTTGATAATTTCATCAAGATGAAGTCAGTTGTCCATATAATAAAAAAATTATAACCTTAATGGAAGTTCCTTTCTAAAACATAGATTCACTGTGGAACCCATCCCACGCCAGATTGAAGCAAACTCAACCGCAATATACCTGATCGGATACAAGAATTAGTCATCTTGTGGGAGATCTTAATTGAAAATGCGCAGAAATGAGAAATTACAAGATGGAAAAGTCGAAAGTGACCATACCCTCCCCCAAGTACAACAACACGCTTTGGTAACTCATCCAAGCTCAAGGCCTCATCAGATGTAATAGCTAACTCCTAGAAACAAAAAAGTAAATACAATATTATGTAACTAAATTAAAAAACCAACTGCTAAAGTTCCCACCAGGAAGTGAACATCATCCAAAGATTTTTATTGTTTACCTGTCCAGGGATATCTAGACGTTGTGCCCTGCTACCAGTTGCTATCAGTATTTGCTTTGCTGAGTAGGACAATTTGGTGCCATCTAATTGTATCACTTCCACTTCATTCGGCCCCACAATCCTTCCCTCCCCTTCAAAAAGTTTGACTCCGGCATTTGAAAGTAAGCGTTTGTATATCCCATTTAGCCGCACTATTTCCTCGGCCTATAATAAGAGAAGATGTAATGATTAAAGGCAGAAGTGACAATTTCAACCAAATTGGTCAATTCAGGTTATGTTATATGTCTAATGGTTCAAATGAGTAATAGTAAACCAAAAAATAGCTTATTATGAAGTGGATAGTGGTTGGCCAACCTAATCAGTTTACACAACAATGATTGAAACAATAAAATATGTCTATTCACAGTTATTATATACAGAATAATAGAAAATCAAAATTTTATTGAAAATAAAATAGTATATAAAACGAACTGCTCATAAGTTGGTTTATTTATAGTGTAGCCGTGTGCCTACAATGCCCATTAGCAGAACAATTCAATATTGATGAATAAGCACAAAATTAACACTTTACAGGGATGGGTGTGTCTAAATGTACCCCCCCCCCCCCCCCCCCCCCCCATGTGAGAGGATTAAGGCCCATTTAATTTGGGATGGAGGGATGCCATATAACTAAAAGGCATGTAAGGTAAGCTAATGTTACAGAAACTTAAAAACTAACATAGATGAAAAATTAACATTTATTTAAAGCAACTAAACACATGTGTAAGATAGAATGAGCACATAAACGAATAAATAAATACCATTAAAGATATGGAGTATGCTGTAATGTATCTAGAAATTTATATACAGAGTAGGTATTTGTAGTTCATTAATCTTTATACGAATACTAAAACAAATAGAGATAAGATCCAGTGTGTAAGGAACAAGTCGAGTGACAAAAGTATAACAATATCAGTACATACATATTGATGATCATTTAATTCCTTGCTTCTAAACAAGAGACTCAAATCACATATTTAAAATAGAAGAGAAAAGTTGTACAAATAAATTTAGACTCTAGATATTATCTTAATTCTCCAAGTTACATCCTGCAATAATCTTTATAAGAATTCAACATAATTATTCATCTTTTTCACATATTTAGGGGTTTGTAGATGAATAATTTAATCAACGAGTACATATCAGTTCTTGTTAGAAGAAAAAAAAAACACATACTGGCTAGAATTTGATGATAGTAGAAGACAAAACTTTGCTAGAGCTTATACCAACCCATTATTTGAAAATGAAAAAAACAGGAACTAAAATAGTAAAATAAAAATGTAAACCTTCTTGTGCAGTAGCTTTTTCCAATCAAAATCAACCTTCTCATTCACTTTCCATCCATATTCCCTTGAATCCTACACGAGATGAAACAGAGGAGTGTAATAATTATTTCTCTCTTCTAGGAAGATAACAAATATGTAATTTTTTCAGTAGAAAGCATTTAGATAAAATGAACTTATCCAGAGATATATAGTCAGTCATCACATAAGAAGTACAAAAGTGTCATTAGAATGTAACACCTTTAGAAAAATCAAACTACGCAGTTTGGTATATGCGCCTAAAACATCCTTGAGATATTGAAAGAGCTCAACATATTATTAAATAAACTAAAACCGCAAAAAGAAAGAGCATAAAGTATACGATGTAATTACGATAAAAATATCAATTTTCATTCCACTTTGAACATTATCAGTTTATCGCAATTTCTTACTGTCAATCAACTTTACGGAATTAGTAACAGCAAAAGATAATTTTAAACGAAAACTTCATTATATTAGAAACCATCCACATTTGTGATTTCTAGAAGAAACTCAAGAACACCTGAATTTCAGGCCCAAAAGTTGCTCCATAGACCAAAATCTTTTTAGGAACACACCCACGAATCACGCACCTGCACCACATGTAAACATTATACATGCAGCACAAAATTAGTAATTGTGTGATTATTAATTATCCCAAAATAACATCCAGAAATATAATTAAATAAATGATATATATAAGGTACCATTCTAAGCATAAATTTGACGACTTACGTTCCTCCAACACCTCCTACAACCTCTGAGCTGATTGGATGAAATGGTAGCTCGCAAATGCCAACCTTGCAATAAGATTTGTAGATACAATTATTAGCATGAACAGATTTCTAGAAGACAAGTCTTATATCCGAAACATGAATCGTCCAATGACAGGTCATTCACTGTTGTTAATTCACATCTTAATAAATACACTATTTTTTTGTTATATGTACGTGTTAAGAGTTCATGTTTCACCACAAGCTGAAAGAAGCGCTGAATAAAACTTGAATGCACATATATTCTCGGTCTGGTAAACACCTTTACTCTCAGAACAAACTACAGAGATCATTACAATATCCAAATTCACAATCATACCCAGAACCAAAGCAATCACCCAAGTAATACTCAATGCAAATGGAAGTCATCACCGAATCTACTTTTTTTAAAGTCTGTATATTAGTATATTACTCCTACTCTATTACACCAGTAATCCTAAATTATTCTCCCCTGTTCAGGTTTAAACCTAAGACCTCCCCTCTAACAGGCATACATACA
Organism: Ambrosia x helenae; assembly: GCA_030844895.1. NCBI lineage: Eukaryota > Viridiplantae > Streptophyta > Magnoliopsida > Asterales > Asteraceae > Ambrosia > Ambrosia x helenae. The sequence goes on from JAUTDX010002881.1 coordinate 15,742, forward strand.
CCTCTACCAAGTCGGCTAGCCCACATTGGCTATCACCGAATCTACAAGGGCAAAAAACTGCCAATCCAATATATTACTCTAAACAAACCTACACAAATTAAAACTTGCCACCAGTAATTCAATTATTTCAACACCTAAACAAGCATTACACAATCAACCAACAAATGTTACCTTAGCTCCATACTGAGCCGAAAACCGGGAAGCCCTAACACCACCACTGCCAGCACCAATCACAAACAAATCAAAATCATACTCATTCTTCTCTTCCCTACCACTTCCTACATCTCCATCAATCAGCATCTTCCTTGACATGATCACAACACCAAATCCACCTAAAGCCACACAGCATATTAGCAATCTAACAATCATCTGTAACACATCCATTTCCTAATTATACAATACTAAAATAAAACATAACAAATTTTTATAAAAAAATGCAAAAATCAGGAGTTTAGTATTGGAAATATTTAGAACGTTGATTTGGAGTGATGATATTAAATGTATGTGATGAATAACGAAGTGTTGAGGTTAATGTTTACGTACACACTGTATTGCAAGGGTATGCTTCAGAATCGTAGGGTTTTGAATGAGAAATTGTCACTATAGGATGAATGAGTGATGAGTAGTCGCGATTATTGAGGAATTTGAAGGTGTTTTCAAAGTTTGAATGGGTTCGATTGATTTAAAATATAAAATGGTGGTTGTACCTTGTGCAGTTCGATGTTGTACTCTTGGAACTTAAAAATGCAGAAAAAATATACATGTGTAATGGGCTAATTTTTTAAAGGTAAACTTTTATTAAAACAAAACCGGCACTGTCCTATTCCTATGTCTTCAAGAAACAGAGATAGACCCACCATGACCAAATAATTACATCAAGTTAAATTTACACCACGAATTTCAATCTATAGAGCCTTTATTATATCTACATCTAAACCAAAGAAAACTTAAGGTTTTAATCTCTGCCATCACCTCTACCACCTTCAATTTCTTATCCGAGAAGATACGATCGTTTCTTGTTCTCCATATGCTCCATAAAGATGTATACATTATCTCTTGAAACGCGATTTTCTTCACACCTTTGAATCCCACCGAAGTATGCATATTCACAATATCTGTGACCGAGAAAGCGAAGATGTTAGGAACACCGCACCATGAGGGTATTGACATCCAAATCCCAGCCGAAAAGGTGCATCCAGAAAACAAATGATCCATCGTCTCCAAAGTATGGTCACAAAAAACACAACATTTATTTGTAACATGAATGTTCCTTCTCTCTAAAGCCGTCGTTGTAGCAATTTTATCCATCTCCGCTCGCCAAGCAACAATATTAATCTTGGCTGGAAGCCACTTACACCGGTCCAAGACGAAAGATGGTCTGCATTGAGTCTCCTTTTGCAACCACTATTTTGTCGAGTTTACCGGAAAAAAAAATCCCGATTCATCCACCCTCCATGTCCAAGTATCCGGCCTCTCTGTACAAGTAGCGTCCACAATAAGCTGAAAACAAACCGTCTTTTCGTTCTTAACAGGCTTTGCCATGCCATCGGCCTCTTGTAACCAAACACAGGAACCATCATTTAAGGAACCAAGACGGTCTGCAACCATAACCAATTTGTTCTTCTCAAGTTTAAACAAGTTCGGGAATCTATCTTTGAGCGCTTCTTCCCCATGCCAAATATCAATCCAAAATCTAATATTTCTCCAATCCCCCAATTTACCTTTCAACAAGTTGTTCATATTTTTGCCTTCCACTTTGGTATTATATATGTGCTTCACATATTTTTCCAAGGACCTGTTAAACGATTATTAATAGGCATAACTAGGGGTGTAAATGACACGTAGCGGCTCGAGATCGGCTCGCGATCGGCTCGGTAAAAAGCTCGAACGAGCCCGAGCCCGAGCCCGAGCCTGAAATATGGCTCGTTTAGTTATCGAGCCCGAGCTCGAGCCCTAGATACAAAGCTCGATTGGGCTCGCGAGCCTAATCGAGCCTTAACGAGCTAGAGCCCGAACCCGAGCCCGAGCCTAAGTTACAGCCGAGCCTAAGTTATAGCCTTAACGATTGGGCTCGCGAGCCTAAGTTATAGCCGAGCTTTTGCGAGCTCGAGCCGAGCTTTTGCGAGCTCGAGCCGAGCTTTTGAGCTCGTTTGAGATTCTCAAATCACCTCGAGTCGAGCCGAGCCGAGCTCGAGCTTTGGATTTTGCTAGCGAGCCGAGCTCGAGCTCAAGATTGTAGGCTCGAACCGAGCCGAGCTCGAGCTCGAGCTTCACAAAACCTTAACGAGCCCGAGCCGAGCCCAGTCAGGCTCGGGCTCGGCTCGGCTCGTTTACACCCCTAGGCATAACTCCCCAATTTCTTTTTGAAAAGTGGATCAAATCAATATTTTTTTTTCCGTAACGAGCAAGGCTCCGCTCTATATCTCCAAACCCACTTAAGAAGAAGTGCACTATTGCTAATATCTAACCGCTTTAATCCCAAACCTCCAATCTTCTTATCACACATAATCTTATCCCAATCGTCCCAATGAAGCTTGCGAACCCCGAGATTCCCTCCCCATAGGAACTTTTCAATCATCGCTTCCAAATCATTAATAACCTTCACCGGCACTTTGTAAATGGAAAAATAATAAGTTGCTAAACGCTCCAACACCGATTTGATCAAAGTGACCCTTTTGTCGATAGATGAGACCTACGACTTCCATTTAGATAACCGGGCTCAAAATACATCTTTCACTTGTTCCCAATTGGTTATGCGGTTCATGTTAGCCCCCTCCTTCACTCCCAAATAAGAAAATGGCAATACCCCATACTTACAATTCATGTTACTCGCATGCTCCTTCACTGCATCAAGGTTAACACCACAACCATATATATGCGATTTATGTATATTAATTTTTAGACCGGAACATAAATGGAAACCCCACAAAATCCATATAACACTTTTAAAATTATCATCTGTCCACCCCTCATTACCATAACATCATCCGCATAAAGTAGTTGTGTTAACAAAGGACCTCCGTTGGGAAGACGAATACCTTCCATCAAACCTACATCCAATGCTTTCCGAAACAAACTTGAAAGAGCTTCCATCACAATGACAAATAAAAAAGGAGACAAAGGGTCACCTTGCCTGATGCCTTTAGTACATTCAAACTCAAAAGTGGGTGATCTGTTTACCAAAACCGATGACCGGGCCGAAACTAGAATACCATGAATCCACTTACACCATTTTTTCTGGAAAACCCATCTGTCTAATTATGCTCAACAAAAATTCCCAATTGACATTATCACAAGCCTTTTCAATATTTATTTTGAAAAGGAATAAACTCTTCCCCGAAACACGAGACTAAGATAAAATTTCATTAATAATTAACGGGCCATCCAAGATAAAACGACCAGAAATGAAAGTCGATTAAGCATCGGATATCACACTACTAATAACCAACCGTAATATGTTTTCCAAAAGCTTCGAGAGGACATTACTAATCACCCCGATCAAATTAATAGGTCTATAATCGCATAGGCCTGTATGATTTGACACTTTAGGAATCAGAGTAATAAAATTGTCCGAAAATAGTAAATTGTCTGAAGACGCATGACTCAACCACTGAGATAACACATGACTGACAAGACCCAATCCATGACGGTACCACTAGGTGCAGCTCAAACCCCTCTCCCAAGTCCACGCTTCTCATTATCAATTACCTGAAAAACATGCATAAAAGATTTTTCAACAATAATGCCAGTGAGTTCACAGGTTTAAATGTACAAAGTAAAGTGCTCGTGTAATTCGTGTATGACCAATCATAGGCTAGCTAAGCGAATGATTACTGTGCAAACCATGAGTCACGTAACCAAACCTCCTGACTGTTGTGCCTCGTGCATTGTACACTAAAGACAATGTATGTATAGTAGAATACTAACACTCTTTCGTATGTGACCGGTTAGAGCGACTAACCAAAAGTAGGGGTGTCAACCCAATAGATCTATTAAGGTGTTCCATGGCTTTCGATAGCTAATGGTTATAGTGAAATGTAAGTACGGGGACTGTTGAGCTCATGAACCAAATGTCTCATGTTCCACATGGTAGTCATGATAGAATTAACACACAAATGAAATTTGTACTAGAATTGTAGCATGTTTGTCCCCCAAAAATGTAAAAATAGTAAAATGGGGCCGTGAAACTCACCTGATAATGACACGTGTGGTCTAGTGAAGCTGGAATGTGAGATAGCTACCGTCCAGACAATGGTTGCCCTATGATTAGGAAACATCCGGCCCCTCTCACCACCAATATTGTTCGCTTTGCCTCGATGGGTCACCCATCCAGAGCTCACGGATTTGTTTTTGGGTGCCCTGGTGGAGAATTCCCAGGACATCACCCATCCTGGTAGTGCTCCCACCTGAGCACGCTTAACTGTGGAGTTCTCCTATCATCCACTAACATTAAGCCCCAAAACGCGTTGGTTATTTAAGAGCCACTGGATTACATATGAACCAAGGATCTCTCCTGGCCAGGACCGATGTGTGATTTTCCTGGGTGTCACATTCACCCCCTGTTAGAGTCTCATCGTCCCTGATGATGTTTGACCCACCATCCCGAACAACACAAGAGTGGCTCGGATACCATCTGTAACATCCGGCCCCTCTCACCACCAATATTGTCCGATTTGCCCCGACGGGTCGCCCATCCAGAGCTCACAAATTTGTTTTTGGGTGCCCTGGTAGAGACTTCCCAGGAGGTCACCCATCCTAGTAGTGCTCCCACCTGAGCACGCTTAATTGTGGAGTTATCCTCTCATCCACTAACATTAAGCCCCAAAATGCGTTGGTTATTTAAGAGGCACTAGATTGCATATGAACCAAGGATCTCTCCTGGTCACGGCCGATGTGGGATTTTCCTGGGGTGTCCCAGATTATTGATAGCACGGTAAATTGTACATTCATGTTGTCTATCATACAAGTTGTTCACCCGACATTCGTGGGCCCTAGTTTTAGTGTGTGTGGGCCATGTTCTTGTGCACGTGAAGTTTTATAATTGATTTACATGTACTTGTAAGGAGTATGGTTCCGAAAATCTCAGGTGCTTTGCTGTAACATGATTTTTATTGTAAACAAGGTGGCCCCCACATGTTGTTATGGTTGGTGACTTAACACATTGTGGTTGGTTTTTGGGAAAAATATGTCTTTTAACATAGTTTTATGCCTTTTTAATGTCAAAATAGTATTAACACATGTTTTTGCTCATTTAACATATGTTAGGATAGGGTAGCCAAAAATATCTTATGTCATGGGCGTCGAATTCGATGGTTTAATAGGTCAAAACGAGTCGACCTAAGCTTATTAAGGTACTATCGAAGCTATGCCATGTGTTTTAATGGGTTTGTGATGGAAATCGATTATAACCATCCACGAAATGTGGTTTAGCTTCGGCTATGTTATCAAGTGTATGTTTAGTTATAAAACCCGACCTTATGTGGCCCTATAACGACTCGCATTTGCTTGATTAGGTGGCTATGTGTGCTCGTGAGTTTGTGTAGGTTTCCCACTAGTTTTGTAACAAAAAAAAATGTATGTGTTTTCGCATAGGTTTATCTTTTGAAAACAAACTATCACAATATATATGCTAGATTATTGAAACATTGTAATGGTGTTGGTTAACTAGGAGGGTCGGGTGGTAGGGGTATGGGTCGATTAATATCATAGATTTATGAGGAAAGGGTGATCACATATTAAGGGCTTGAGGTGGTGTCGAGGGGTGATCCGAAAGTTCTCCTAGCCGTGATCCTCTTCGGTCCTTCTTGTAGCTCGTGGGAAAGGAAACAATCTTGGGTGCACAATTGCTTTGTGTTGGCCGAAAGCTTTCAAGGGAGTGAAAGTATTGGTGTGTTGGTTTGGTGTTTACAATCCTTAGGGTTCCTTTATATAGGGTCGGCCGAAGGTGAGGACAAAGACACAAAAGGAAAGGTTTATCATCTTGAATGGTGCATTGTTTCTTGTTCTTGATCACCAAAGGGTGTAAGATGGAGTGGCATGCTTTCCTTGATCCAAGCCGATTTCTAGACATAGGTTCATAACAAGGAAGTGTTTGACTAGAGTAACTAAGCACATGATCATTGATGTGCCGCGAGCATACATATAAATATATACACTCACGCTCGCGGCTTTGCGTTTTAAATTTATAGAAATGATTTTAATCTTAACATTAGAACACACATTAAAGGGCAAGCGCACCCTGTCACATATGTAGTAAAGCATAGATAAGAACCAAGTATCGATCCATGGACGCGCGCGGAGCGATTGTACTGAACCGTTGTCATTGATTTACCGGTAAGAAAAGATAGTGAATGTTTGTTTTAACTAATTTAAACTAAAGCATAGCAAATATATATATATATATATATAAGACTCCAAATAGAAAATATATATATAAATATACTATAATAAAAACCTGAACATGTCAACTACATAACCTATGAAATAAAGGCGCAAGATCAACATTCCCATTTCTAGACAATTAGTATCCATTTCGGGAATCCTAACATGACAACTATTCGGAAAGCTAACACGATAACACACGTTAACCACCTAAAATTGTTCATTAGCGAGCTATTGATATAATCTCGTGCAAATCTTTAAAGATAAGTTAGTCATCCGTTAGGAGTTTTCTAACCTCACTAATCAAGGAAAGCAGTACTGAATACACAATACAACCACCGAGACTAGCATAAAGTAGAACATAACACAAGCTATTCTATTTCACTAACTTTGAACACAAATCTACTAAGGTCGCCATTTCTACCAAAACAACTAACAAAGATTATCAACCGCGACAAAGATTAGTAACAACACCATTAATCCAATTAAGACCTTTTTACGTGCAGATAAACATTCCTGATTATTATTCGCCAGACTATAACCAAACCAATACCCGGTTACAGTTTCATGGTGTGAACACATCAACAAGTTAACTAGTTCACTACTGATTGATTAATCGAACGGTTTTTCAACATGTATCCGACTAACACAACACAATAATCATTACAGCCCCGCGAACATAACCACGAATCTAACAATAACAAAACCTGCTTGCAAATATGTTCATTAAGATCTAAACATGAAGAACACCAAATTCATACATAATATGATTAACATATAAATGATTGTTAAAACTACTAAATACTATTGTTTTTACCCGTAGGTTTACAAATACTAATCATAACAACATAACAAAGCTTCAAAATCATATTTGAAATAATATTAGGTCAATAATCAAACCATAAACAAGCAAGGTTATGATGGATTGGATGATGTTAATGGACTTGGATTCCTTCCCAAGCTTGTTAATCGGCTTCACAGCAATTCACGAGCCCTAGAAATCGCCCCAAAATCGCCTAAAAATCACCCAATACTGATTCAGGAGCGTTCTGCTCGTTTTTAAAGACCTGAGAAGACTGAGCAGCCACTCAATATAAGTGAGCAGGCCGCTCACTGAGTGAGCGGCCGCTCACTCTCCCGCTCACTGAGACAGCTCTTTCGTTTTCGCGCAGAAACCTTCGTTTTTTATCCGGTTTGCTTCCTGGACACCGTTTAAGACCTGTAATCATAAAGATACCCAAATAAGTACCAATTCATCGTGTATAAGGCCAAAAAACGTATATAAACGGGAGTTAAACGGGGGCTTTTATATGTATAAATTAACGTATATCAATCATGTGCATCTTTGGAGATTACGGCCGATTAAAGACAGAAAGATAGAGGTATAGCCTAGTTGAAAGTGATAGCTCATCCCTTGTTCCTCCCTTATGTCGATTGGTGCTCCATTTTCCAAGGAATGTACTTGAAATCTTGGATTGATAATGACAAGTGAGCTTATTTGGTGATGATAATAAGCCAAGATAGGACAAAAGGAAGATCAAGTCAAATGTAGGTGAGATCGTGTGTTAAGGAATGTGTTCCCATGATGTCATGTTGCCATTTCTATATAAGGTTTGGACATTCTTTGAAAGTGACACTTCATGGTGTTGGTTTGTTTGTTTCGGCCGATGTGTATGTGCAAGTAATATCTTGTTTTGGCTCATGATCGTACTTATAGGATGGTGGTGTAAGTTACCAATTTAGTGTAAGCTAGTATGTATCATAGATTTGACAAAGACTTGGGGTTTTGTCTTGGGGTATTCGGCCGAATCAAAAGGGACAAGGAAAGGTTTCACTGTAGATTAGTCATCATATAAGGCAAGGTAGTGATAGTAATTAATGTTCATCATATGTGTTTGTGTGTCGAAGCCGAATACATTTATGTGTATGCATATGGTTATAGATTCAATGGTACATATATATATATATATTCATAGGTTTAGTGTTGATGAAACGGATTACTAGTTAGCTTGAGTTTTACTCGACCATTAAGCCAAGGTATAGTGTGGTTTTGATTAGATTATAGATCATTCGATGATGATATTAACATGTATTACTTGTAGGTGTATGGACACATGTTATTTTAGTGTTATCATATGATAATATTTGAGATTCACCAAGGCATATCCATTTGTACTTATACGTATGTTAGTGAGGAGTTACCATGTGTTAGAGTGTGGCAACCTCATGAAATGCTTTGTGATTGTTTGGGTTTGAGTGGGTTGTGTATCTTTCCACTTCGGGCAGTGTCACATGTATTTGTTATTTCGTACAATTGTGTTAATTGGGCATCCAGTTGCTTTCTGTTGAGCGTGTGATTGGCTTGACCGTTCCATGCCAATTGTTTTGTATAGTCCGGGTGTTGTATGCATAAACAAGTGATTTGTTGAGTTCTCTGAATAACTCATGCTTTACTAGACTGGGGGGTATAATGTGTGCAAAATGTCTAATTATGCACATGAAATGACAATAATAAGTAAGATGCGTACAGATGTTGACCTGGATTGTTGACTGGTGTCATATTAACCGTTTGAATTTTTTCAACTTTCCATCTATTTCCTTGTTAACAAAAGCAAAAGAATAGAAGTTACTACCCCTATTCAAATCCTCCTGATTTCCCTCGGCGCAATTACTAGTTTCCAAATTAACAATCCTTTCTAATCTCGGTTCCATCCTCATTTCCTTTGGACAAATAGTTTCCGGTGAATCCTTCGGCGCCTATGATTCCTTATCATGGTCGGACCTCTGACTCTTTGTCTCATCTCCTGTATGATGCTCCTGTCTACTGTCGTCTATAACAGAATCCTCCGACAACTGTTCAGACCCATCATCCACCGGTTTAATCAAGCAATCCTGCACAAAATCCCTTTGTTCTTCCTCCACCCAAACCTGAATCAGTTTATTTTGCCATCGTAACATCAGAGTTTCATTAATTCTCTTCCCAACCTTACATAAAACACCAATACAGGCAAAAGATAAATCTGTATCTTCCTCTGAGACATTAACCGACTGTACCACCTTGCCAAACTTGCCACCAATGACGTTAAAAACCGGCTTCATTGCCAAGTTTAATGGCACCCCATAAAGTTTCAGCCAAGCCACACGTTCATATGGCAACCCTTGTCCTTTCTAGATCTCAATCTTATGGAACCATCTCCCCCAATCCGCATTCTCTAACACGAGCTTATTTACATCACCTTGATTACCAAACTTTGAGAGAACAAAAAATCCACCCACATACTTGATCTCCACCGTCTTGAAATCAGTGTCATCGAGAATCTTCCTTATCTCAATGAACTCTTTTACTTTTGCAATGATTACCACATCGAACCATGCAGAAAAAACACATACATTGGGAGCAATATCTATGATCGGTGAACTCTTCTGTAGCTGTATGTTCAATAGCCTATCTCTGAATTGCGTATCATTCGGACGATGGACATCATCGGATCCACCATTAGCATCCTTCTCATCCGATGTCCCTTGTTTCGTCTCCGGTAGTTTTCTTTGACCCACATAATTCGCATCCACAAATTTTGCAATGCTAATAAATAACTTAAAATCTCACATCTTCACATTCTTCATATTGTTCTCAAGTTCTTGAATGTCTTTTACGTCCAAAAATTTGACAAACGCGAATCTTTACCCAAACTTGTTTAATTTCCGAGCCACATAAACCTTCTCAATCTTCCCGTATTCCCCTAGACATCTTTTCAAATCCTCCACCGAACACTTATCCGGGATATTCACCACAAAGAACTTGGGCTAATGAAGGGCGGAGGGGTGGCTTTTTGTCACCTCATTTAATAGGTGTGGAATATTGTCCTATGTGAGAGGCGGAGGGGTAGGGCAAGGATGTGTGTGGAATTAAATTGTCTAAAAATGAAATCATTATACCTACATGGTAATGACATAACACAGTTTTTAGTGAACCTATTAGGATAGTCTAACTCAAAAACGCTTCTATAAACCGTTTACACTCTCACATAATCACTTACTTTTAAATTTATTCCACTTTATATGTTTTAATAATTAATTTAATTTTAATAACGTTAATTCAATATAATATAATATAATTAAAATGAAAATTATTGTGTTTATTATATAACCATGGAAAATTTTTAAATAACTTGACAATGTGTATAGGGTGCTACCCAACTGTAAGATCACCTCATTGGGGTGTCACACCATTACGTGAAAGCCATTGAAGGGGGCGTCGTCTGAGTAACGAGTGTGAAAGAAGGTTGATATATGTATTTGAACTTTCTCAATCACATGTTGCCACATTATTTATGTTTATTTAATATTTTTTTGGTTAAACCATTACACGTTTTTAAGGATTTAGTTAGTTAAAGGCTTAAAGCCTTATTGCCTACATGACAGTGACGTGACTGAAACTTTTCCACTCACTAATTAAACCACTACACATTCTTAGACCAAACCTAATGTAATGCACTTGATGTGCATTTGTGACATGGATGATGAGTTAAGCATGATAGAGATGGTACACAAATCATTAGCTAAGTGAATGCATTTGTGGAGGTAATGATAGCGAATGAGGGTGAGAGAATGTGTTATGATGATATAATATGCAATTGTGTAGTTATCGTTGGGAGTTTCCACAACTTTTAGAAATGGGTTGAAACCCCCTTTTAATTATGGTCAATATGGAAGTAGAGGTGTACAAATCGGGTTTTTTTTAAAACCGAAACCGGTTTTTTTAGAAACCGGTTTTTTTTTAGGTTTTAAGACCGGTTTTTTTAAAAACCGAACCGGTTTTAAAACCGGTTTTTAGTGATTAAAACCCAAACCGGTGAAACCGGTTAGGGTCGGTTTTTAAACCGGTTTATCTTAAAAAACCGGTTTTTTTTTTTTTAAAATCGGTTTTTTTTTTTAAAAAAAATCGGTTTTAAAACCGGTTCATCCTTGGTGCTGAAAAACTGAAAAAAAAACCGGTTTTTTTTAAATAGGTTTTTTTTCAACCGGTTGTTAAAAAACCGGTTTTTTTTAAACCGGTTTCGGTTAGGTTTTAGGTTTTTTTTTTTAAAACCGGTTTTTTTGTACACCTCTATATGGAAGTTTCCACAATTTTCATCATGTTTGACCAAACTTGGCACCAAAACTAGCAACCTAGACCACAAAAGTGGTGCCCTAGGCACCATTCTTGTAATCCTTCACGACGTTATTGTAATTTGACTCATGCACATCCGTACCCTTTCTCGCATAACTCCAGATATTTCCAATCATGTCCTTTAACGTGTGTAGACATGCAATGCACAAACATGTTTGAAGTACAATAGTTCTTGGTGTAAAACACATATAATATAATAATAACACATCAAAAACACATGGACAACATTCGACCATCACAAACGAACATAAACAAACGAACATGAATGTTCACGAACATAAATGAACCAACGTAAATTTTGTTCATGTTCGTTCATTTAATAAAAAGAACATAATTTTTTGTTTGTGTTCGTTCGTTTATCAAATAAACAAACATACGCAAACTACCCGCCGAACAATTTCACGAGCAGTTCATGAATGTTTGGTTCGTTTACAGACCTAATCTCTTTCCAAGCAGATTGAAGAAACATAGCTTTGATTGCTTGTTTCATGAATTGCTACAACACGTAGGTTGTTGGCAACCTAGTTCCCTTTACTGACATGACCTCAGAACTGGATCAACTTCATCATGTTGATGGCAAATGGCCATGACAGTGTTTAGAGCCAAGAACTTTGTGAAGAACATAGGGATGAACAACTGGGAGAAGGTGGCAGACAAGAATGTGGCAACCGGAATGCATTCATGGCTCAGATCATAGACACACCACCTTCCACTACCGAGGTAAATTATTTTTTATGTTCTCGAGCCTGCATATATATAAAGCTGCATCATACAGAACACATACCTCGGCCTTGATTAAGGATTTGGAAAATACTAAACGAGACCACTACATCTTAAATGTTTACTTTTCAAGCACGAGTTGAGCTTTGGTAAGACGTCGTTCTCTTTTTCTATGTTTGGTAATACCTTGTCTCATATCATGATGATACACCTTAAATAGAAAGAGTGTAACTAAATACTCACATTTTGAAAATTGAAATCCCTCGAGTTGATAACTAACTATTTTAGTTAAATTATGACTCTGACTAAAAATGATTTTTGTAAGAAAATTAATTGGTTAATTTTACCTTTGATTAAATTAATTTTCCCTTTAATTCCCAACAGTTTCTTGAAGCTCTAACTGTTTGTAGATGATATCTCGTTACTGACATTCAATTCTTCAAGTCTTCATCATTCGACATAGCTCTATATATATCTGACCTTCGAATTTATAGATTGTTGCACTTGATGAATCTTACATTTGATGGATGTTGCACTTGATTATTTGCTAGATCTTGATATCTTGCATATAGTTGATCTCAATCATACCTTGATTAACCTCAATGTTTGTTATTGATCCTAAGATGCTATCCCCATACTTCAAATACATAAGGTGTACAAAAAAGTCGATTTTGAAAAATAAACCAAAAAAAAAAAAAAAAAACGAAGCTGGTTTTTTTTAAAACCGCTTTTCATATTTATTAACGTACATGTATGTGGTACATTCATATTTATCAACAAACACATTAACACAAGCTCCTAATTACAACATATCAAAAACTAGGGATCTTTTATGTTTCTTTAAATGTCATCAAACACATCCTTTTCACCACACTACTTAAGCTATTATTTCTTTTAGAATATTGTTGCTTTTGAACTTGTAAAATACTCATTTTAACATGTTTTTTTATTTAAGTTGGGAAGATAAGTTTTAATCAACCTGTTTAATCTTTTCTAAACAAAAAGAGTTAAAAAACTTCGGATATTATTTCAATTCCAGCAATGGTTCATACTAAGAAGTTATGTATAGTCACTGTTACATTTACGTGAAAATCCCTTGTAGTGGAGTAGTATGGGAAATGATGGGTAGAGGCCTTATCGAGGTTTCAGGTTCAATCCTTGATCCCATCGGGTTTTACTGATTTTCCACTGTCGTGCCTTCGGACCGGTGGGGGGGGGGGGGTCAGGTTTTCCCCGAAACTGGTGGCTTGGTGGGTTTTGGCTAAGCAACGCTACCTGTGGGCACCTAAGACGTGTCTTCACTCAGGGGCATATAGGATGCTTTTATAACCAATTGGTGGATATCCAGAGCAGTCAGGATATCGTTTGTTGGCCGTTAAAAAAGGACAACTTAAAAACTTATGCATAGTCGAGGACTGAAAAGCAAAATACAAAAAACATGGGCAAAAACTAAAATTTCACCAACAATATTAATTTATTATTATGACTTGAATACCCCTTTTCCCCAAAAGATATCTATTCTCAACCCCGTACGAGCAATCTTCGAACTATCCGTAAACCGTATTCAGCCGCCGTCCACCGTATGTTTCTTCCATATATACATATATATATATATATGTGTGTGTGTGTATGTGTGTGTTTGTTTTCATTAAATATAGCTTAAACTTGTGGTTCATTTTACTATACGTATACAGATTTTTTTTCGCTTTATTGTTAGAGTTAGGGTTTTGAATCGGTGAAATTGATTTCAGGATTGTTATGACAGTAAATTAACTTGGAAGCATTGAATTTATAGATTAGTTTGTTGTTAACCGTTATTGATTGATTCGTTGGAAGTATTAACAAGATTTGGGGATAGGAAGATTCTAGGGTTCGTGGTTTGGGGTATATGCGTGTGTTTTGATTTTACATATAGCTTTGTGTATGATTTTGCTATATGTAATCAGATTTTTACGCTTTATTTTCGAGGGTTACGGTTTTGAATTGGTGAAATTGATTTCAGATTGTTAAGACGATAAATTAACTTGGAAGCATCGAATCTGTAGATTAGCATTTTGTTAATTGTGTTATTGATTGATTTATCGGAGGTGTTAAAAAGGATTTAGGGATAGCAAGATCGTAGGGTTCGTGGTTTGGGTATGTGTGTGTGCGAGTTTTCATTGACATATAGCTTAAACTCTGTATTTGATTTTACTATGTGTACAGATTTTTGCGCTTGAGTTATTTGGGTTAGGGTTTTGAATTGGGGAAATTGATTTCAGATTACTAGACGGTAAATTAACTTGAAAGCATCGACTTTATGGATTAATTTTTTGATATTGTTATTGATTGATTCGTCGGAAGTATTTACAGGATTTGGGGATAGGAAGATTCTAGGGTTCGTACCTTTTGGTTTGGGGTATATATGGCTGATCGTAACTTGGCGGTGGTGAAGCCAATATGGATGAAGCAAGCAGAAGAGGCAAAATTAAAAAGTGATGCTGAGAAAGACGCTGCGGCAAAGGCGGCTTTCGAGGCTACCTTCAAGGACGTTGAGAATAATCGAGAGCCTGCAGCTTTGTCTGATAGTGACGGTGATGAAGAAGAGGATTTGAGTAACAAGCCTATCGGGCCGGTGGAACCGTCCAAGTGCACGGCTGCTGGGACTGGTGTTGCTGGAGGAACTGCATGTGCACCGTCTTCGTTTGTGGTTGTTACGAAGGATGCGGATGGTCGTAAAGTGCCCAATGGTGGAGTCCAGGTTAAGGTGAAGGTTTCCCCGGGAGTGGGTGTTGGGGGGTCTGATCAGGAAGGTATTGTTAAGGATATGGGTGATGGGACCTATACAGTTACTTACGTGGTTCCGAAGAGAGGGAATTACATGTTGGATGTTCAGTGTGACGGGAAGCCTATTATGGGAAGCCCGTTTCCTGTTTTCTTTAGTCAAGGTAAATGAATTTTATGCTTATATTCATATATAGGACCTTGATTCTAGATGTTAACCAACTTTGATTTGTATGTTATTTTCAGGCACAACTACTGGAGGGCTTATGAATTTTTCCCAACAATTGAATTATCCAAATATGATTAACCAGACTATGCCAAACATGCCAAATTACTCTGGTTCTGTTTCGGGGGCATTTCCAGGACTGCTAGGTATGATTCCTGGTATTGTTCCTAGTTCTTCAGGTGGGGTGATCTTGCCTGGGATTGGAGCATCTCTTGGGGAAGTTTGCAGAGAATACTTGAATGGACGATGTGTAAAAACTGATTGCAAGTTTAATCATCCGCCTCACAGTCTGCTGATGACTGCTTTGGCTTCCACAAGCACCATGGGAACTCTTAGTCAAGCACCAATGGCACCATCTGCTGCTGCAATGGCAGCTGCTCAGGCCATTGTTGCTGCTAAAGCACTCCAAGCGCACGCTTTCCAGTGCACAAGCTCAGTCTTCTAAAGAGACGACTGGTATGTAATTCCTTCTATATTTTATCGGATTTAATCATAATGATATAACACTCTCCTTAGCAAAGCACAATTAAGTATTGCATCGATCCTTGGTTAGATAGTCAAGTGCCCCTCCACTCTTAAAGAGAGTAAATATGAGATAGTTATATGTTCTTAAGTTCTTATTAACTGTTGGTACTTCCTAAACTCATCAGTACTAAAGCCATACACTGGATTTTATATACTAGATGGTAGATTGAAGTAAACACGATATTGTAATAATGTATATGAAAAGCCTATAAGAAGTTAAGAGCAAATAAATGTTGCATTATAGTAGAGCTTTTAAAAAATGTGACATCTATTTCTTGGTACCTTTTGTCTTGTACAAATTTTAACTTTAACAAGTGTCCAACTCATGAATAATAATCATGTATCTTGATTTTTGAGTGGAAAGTCCAAATATTATTTGGAACTAGTTGTCAAGTTTTAGAATTCATCCATTAGGCTTTTCTTACCTTCTCTCTTAGTATATTTTGGTCCAATTGTGGCTATGTTTTTCTTATCACATCTTTGATTCGATCAGACGTTAGTGGCTACTATTTGATAGTTCATAGGACTCCCATATGCCATTAAACGGGGATCATTTTTGTTTTTTAAAGTGCAAACTTTATTACCTGCAACCCATCAAAATTTTAGAAAGGACCTCAGCGGCTCAGCTTGCTCTTATTTGCCCCCTTCTCTCATCTCGCCCTTTCTTTTTGTTTGATCTAATAAAAAAGTGCAGTTTTACTATTTCTATTCTTATTTTAGCAGTCCACTTGCACTGTTGCACATATACATACCCGCTCATGCACATGTAAAATTGCATACCAACACACAAGTCTAATCCCACTTCAGGTGTTTATACTTGCATATGCAAAGACGTGTGAACTTTGGGTACATGATTGGTGCTGCAGGATGTCTGTATATGTTTTTGGGTATGTAGTGTCTGTGCATGGGTTTGTAGTTGCATTTATGTGTGCACATGGATATGCGTATGTATATTGTGGGCATGTAATTAGTTGTATAAATGTGTGGACTTGTGACAAAATAGCATTTGTATTAAAACGAGTTAGCGTCACCCCGCGCGTTGCAGCGGGATGTTGATTGCAGATATCATTGGTATCACTATATTTAACACAAAACAATTTAAAACATTCTTTTCATTTTCATTTTGTTTATCCTCGGCCCAAGTCACTACACTAAAACCATTATAATTATAAGTTGAATAAGGTAAATGAATATTATAGTCAAGCAAAATTTTTCTTAAAAAATGATTTGATTTATAAAATTTAAATTAAATAATGGCTAGGCTTTCCGAAATTATGATAGTATTTTTAATAAGTTTAGAAAAGGTTCAATAAACCAATGAAGCCACAGCCTAGTGGTGGAGGCAGGGGGTTTACTTCTTAGGAGGTTCCTATCTTGGAGTGCTCAAGTTCGAATCCCGCATCAACAGAGCTTTGGCCTTGTATAGTCCTGGCCGAGAGCTTTAAAAAAATAAAAAAAAAAGGTTCAATAAATTAATTAATTGATGAATCATAAATCTTGAAAATATAAATGAATATATATAAACTAATAATACACTAAATAAATAATAAACTTAATTCAAAGAAAAAGTACAAAACTTTGAAAATATAAACATACACCAGGCTGCTCCTAAATATTGCCAAATAATGAATAATATATGAATCTGTCTACTTATCATTTATTCTACACAACCGTTACACCGTGAATGGTAACCGCCGAAGGAATGATTCCTTTACTCACAACCGTTCGTTTTAGTAGTTTTGTGGTTGAATTTGTTTCATTGTTTGATCAGGGTTTTTGGTTTGAACGACATATTTAGATCTTTCAAGAACAGATTCGTTTCATGGTTTGATTAAATGATAACTGAGATATTTGCCTTTGCTGGTTTCGCTGACCGGATAAGTGGCAATTTCGTCATTTTCGGTCATCAGGGTATTGTTATAACGATAGCGTCGATCTATTTCTTTCGTTGTTGTCTTTATCTAGTTTTCTAATTTTTGGCAGTCCCTCGATTTGCGATTCAAAGTTTTCATTCGCTGAAAGATAAGTTTGATTTTGATTTTTTATTTTGATTATGATGTTAATGGAAACCCTTCACTATCTCTGTTTTCTGAGACTTGGTGTTTCAAGTTTTGCAACGGTAATTAATGAAGGTCGTATGACAGCGAACAGGAGTTGAAATCTTGAAGGATTAGGAGATTTGGTTTCGATGGAAGATGGATATTAGGTTGAAGAAATAGAGGTTAAAAAAAAACTAACGAAAGAATTGTTATGAGCGGTTGTAGATGGAAGCAAATCTTTTGTCGCCGTTAATTTCACATAGACACCGTTAACTTACCGTTAAGTTGCTATTTGTATATATATATAATTTAATAATGGAGTCACCACCATAGGGTCCTCACTGCAATTTTTTATTTTTTATTTTTAATCTAGGGACATAATCTTTTGATTGACAAATAGTACCATGATCTTTTGCATAGTCATCCATTGTCATTTTTACAAACAGTTTTGAGATTGATGCTAGATTTACAAGATTCCTCCTATTTTCTTGTTGTTTACAAACATTTAGAGACTTGGAATTTGTGTAGTATATATAGAATTATGTTTGTATTAGAGGCATAGTTGTAAACTTGCAATCATGTCACTTGTGCTGTCCTTCCTTCTTGAAGAACCAAACAGGTGCTTGCTTAATTAAGTGTTCACTTGTTGACTACTGATATATTCTTTCTAGTTTTGTTTGTAGGAATCAGCACAGTTCTAGTCTTTACTGTAGTAAGTCTATAGCGTGTTATGTATTACTTTATTGGTTGAATGCCACATTGCTAGAATCATGGAACTGTAACATTTAGAAACACCATATAATATTCCTTTTTTTGTAGCCTACTCACGTTTGCTTTATAATTGTTGTCAGGATCAGAAGATAAGGCGGCAAACGCTGATTCTTTAAAGAAAACTTTACAAGTTAGTAATCTCAGCCCACTGCTTACTGTTGATCAGCTGAAACAGTTTTTTAGTTTTTGTGGTACAGTTGTTGACTGTAGTATCACGGATTCAAAGCATTTTGCTTACATAGAATATGCAAAACCTGAAGAAGCAACTGCTGCACTTGCATTAAATAACATGGATGTTTTAGGTCGCCCATTAAATGTTGAAATGGCAAAATCGTTACCTCAGAAACCTGCCAGTAATGCTGCCCTGGGTTCTTCTTTGCCAATGGTGATGCAGCAGGCAGTTTGCCATGCAACAAATGCAGTTTCAACAGGCTCTTTTAATGCAGCAAACGATGAATGCACAGCAGGCAGCTAATCGAGCAGCAACTATGAAGACTGCAACAGATTTGGCTGCTGCTAGAGCTGCAGAAATAAGCATGAAGTTTAAAAGCTGAAGGGATTAATGGAAATGATGATGAACCAGTTAAAAGTCTCAGGTATCTTTATGCAACTTTTCTATATTACCAGTTTGGTCTTTTCTCTTATATATTTTTATTAGCTGACGAGTTCTAAGTGTTAACAGGTCACCTTCACCGGTCCGTGCAAGGTCAAGATCCAAGTCCAAGTCTCCCATAAGTTATCAAAGAAGACGGAGGTCCCGTTCCTTTTCTCCACATCATCGTCGTGTAAGGGATTATAGATCCAGGTCACCTATAAGATCTCGCCATTACTCTAGTTATGAATATGATAGGCGGTCCTTTAGGGATTCTAGAGGCGGTAGTGATAGAAGTAGAAGACGGGATTATGGCAGATCAAATGACCGACATTCTTGGAGAAACAGAAGCAGGAGTGTGAGCCCTAATGCTAGAAAATCCTACCGTGATGAGTCAGAATCTCCAAAACATCGTCATGAAAGCCCAGCACATAGGTCCAAGAAATCTTCTCGTGGTACTTCTAGATCTCCCGTTAGTCATCGTGATGATCAAAGTAAAGAAAAACACAGAAGGCGGTCCAGGTCACCATCGTTGGAAGTTAAACATCGGTCAAATGATAAAATAGATCACAGTAGGAGGAAAAGTCAAAACGTCGTGATAGGAGACGTCAAGGTCAAAGTCGTTAGAAATTAAGCATGGTTCCGGCGACAAATCGAGTGACACAAAACATAGGGAAACGTAGGCGGTCCAGATCAGCATCACCAGATGAAAAGCATCATAGGACTTTGGATGGAAGTAAATCAAAACATAGGAGAAGGTCCAGGAGTAGGAGTCCAGAAGATAACCACCGTTCGAGCGGTAAAACCGATAGAAGCAGGAAGGAGAAGTCAAAGTATCATAGTAGAAGGCAGTCTAGGTCAGCATCTCCTGATGTTAAACGCCACAAAGGAAGTAGAAAATCCCCTGGACGCTCTGATGAACATAAAACCAAAACACAGAAGACGGTCACGGTCAAGGTCAAAATCAGTGGAACATAATCGAATTAACAATGCGGATTTAGATAGTGCTAAAAATAAAAATGTGGACCGTGATGATTTATCTGGTGATGCTGATTATAAAGCAAGTCATTTAGAGGATATCAAGGATGACGCTGATTATGAGTCTGACGTTTATAGAAATGTTGAAAGGGATGATGAAACAGCTAAGGATATCACTGAAGAAGTATGATTTGAGCTGTGTAACGGTGTACCAATGGGATAACACCAGCTGGATGGAAGATTCATGGGATTTCTGTTTAAAACCTTTGGGCTCTGTAGAATAAATGTGTTGTTTGTTTCTTTTGCAGTTCGATGGGATTATGCCGGATTCACACTTTCTGCTGATTTTAATTGGTTAAAATGTTTGAAGAACTTTTCTGCACCCCTAACTGGAGGCTGCAATGTTTTTAGCGACTTAATCAACTTAATGTATGTTCTAATCTATTACTACCTTCATCATTCGGTAGTGATACCTTAGTTGCTTGCTGTTTCTATAATTTGTTTAGATTACTATGATATATTTGTTATGATCAGACTTGTGTTATTGGGTGAACGTTTATTTTTAGCAACCACGATAACTGTACCTTTTAGGTGACTTGTTTTTAAAGCTGAAAATAGGTTTACCTTGGCCACATTATAATTTAAACACATGCAGGTTGCTGGATGGTTTCTTTTGGCGGTTTATCGGATCCATATGGCAGGCTTTTTCTTGTCTGATTATATATATAAGGTATGGAGCTGAACATTAGTTCAATGTCAAGCTCTTGAAATCTTTTGGAGTTCTGAGCGGTTTGAAGTGAAAACATAATTTTTGCAAAATATTCTTTTGCAATAAGATGTACCTTACTCAATTACTCTTTTTCTTTTCTTTCTTTTTCCTTTTTTTTTCTTTTAAAATTGTTAAATTAGGTCTCGGGTTTTATTAGAACAACCGCAACCAGATGTCGCTGAGCTGACTAGCATCATCAGACCTGGGATATGCTTATTGGCAGTAATAGTTCTTCGGACATCAGTTGCTTTCAAGAAATGATTATAGTTGTTAGGTGATAGTCTGTTTCACCCATAGTTATCAAATGCGCTAGGCGCACTCAAGGCGAGGCCTGAGATAAAAAAAAGCGAACAAACAGAAAAAGTAAAAATATATTATGTAATAGAAAAAGAATATTATTCTTCAAATAAAATAAACAAAAGTTATTATATAACATTTAATATTCTTATTTGTATCAAAAGTTGTAAGATGTTAGTGTATTGGTGTATAAAAGTTGAAATCTAGCTGGAATCTAGCCATAATTTGGAGAATTTGGCTGGAAACTCTGTGTAATTCGGGAATCTTGCTGAAATCCGCACCTAAACCATCATCTGAATAACTATTGTTTCACCAACTGTTGGAGGTATTAGGTATAGCCTAACATCTTTTACTTGCTACTAGTAACCCCACAACAGCCTGTGCACTCAATGTGGTCCTGATGTCTCAGTCTCTTACAAGTTATAAATGCTTTTCAACTATTCAAACTTCCAATAAAATATACAATTTTTTTCTTTATATGCATTTAACATTTTGTTTGTTCAAGTTTAACATGGTTTCCAGTAAAAGGTAGAATAGATTAACTAGTCACAAGGAGGCAATGTGGTTCTTTAATACAGTATATGCTCTCTATAATTGCTTTAATAGCAAACAAGTTCTTGATGGAGTATGAAAGGGTGTTCTTAGGTGGTGTGTATTTCTGGCATAACATGGAAACACCACACCGCATTAATGGGGTTTGAGTTTAGTCTAGATGGTTTTGGTCAGCTTCAGGTCAAAGCAACGAATGTTTCTTAGACGTGGTTTGAAATGTTGAATTAGAAGACCTTTAAGCTTGATGTTTTGAATCTGATCTTATTCAATTTGCAATTTGCTCACACTAGATGATTGGTGTGTTTAATCTATAAAAGTTGCTAATACTTGCAAACACCTTACTATGTTTTAGCTACACAGCCCATGTGGACCTTATGTGACCGGTCGACATAGTGTTTTGTGAATGTGAGTGCTTGTTACCCGTCTTAGCGGTAAACTCACTAACCCCTACCAGTGCTTTGAGGGTAACAAAATTTATAAGGTAAAACTATGT